>CM017897.1:11182759-11417759 GCA_008369825.1 Triplophysa tibetana | reverse complement strand
CTTTCTTCTTTCCTTCTTTCTTTCTTTCTTTCTTTCTTTCTTTCTTCTTCTTTTCTTTCTTTCTTTCTTTCTTTCTTTCTTCTTTCTTTCTTTCTTTCTTTTCTTTCCTTCTTTCTTTCTTTCTTTCTTTCTTTCTTTCTTTCTTTTTTTCTTTCTTTCTGTCTTTCTTTCTTTCTTTCTTTCTTTCTTCTTTCTTCTTCTTTCTTTCTTTCTTTCTTTCTTTCTCTTTCTTTCTTTCTTTCTTCTTCTTTCTTTCTTTCTTTCTTTTCTTAGTCTTTCTTTCTTTCTTTTTCTTCTTTCTTTCTTTCTTTCTTTCTTTCTTTCTTCTTTCTTTCTTCTTTCTTTCTTCTTCTTTCTTTCTTTTCTTTCTTTCTTTCTTTCTTTCTTTCTTTCTTTCTTCGCAAACAAGACATGTCGTTATTAACAATACACATATAAATATAGGTGTTCTATCTGCCAAAGTCTCACCTGAAATTCAAGTGAAAGGTTCAAAAGCCTGTGTAGAACAAATGAATAACTGGGTTAAGATATGCAGTACCACTATGTAATTATGACTCATTTAAATCAAAAGACACCACCCAATACTGTGGTTGAAGGGATGTCGTGTTCTGCTTCAAAGCTATATAAGAACCGTTTTAAAATCTAGTATAAAGCAGGCTGATAGGTACAACATCAATGAATTAAACTAGAAGCTTCCCTGACTCTTTTGCCAATGCACCTTATATAGCCAAATGTAACAGAGAATCATAAGGAAATGTCCTAAAGTTTGAAAGAACTAGACCCTTTAAAACAATACAAAACATTGTAAACTCTTTTCCAGTGATGAGGGGTTCAGTTCATGGACATCAACCCCTGATGTGAGGATGTGGCAGGTGGAAAAGTGCTAAATTATTAAGTCACAGACTGGCAAACGCTCAGTTGCATTTTTGCAGCGAAAACATTCAATTGTATCGCAGAAACATGGCTTTCAAAGCTTGTTGAGCAAGTAGATGTTGACGGTGGAGGAGTGAAACTTCATCCAGATGAACTCCCAAACATCTTCGTCCATCAGAGACACGCCTGTGCAGTACACGATATGCTGCAGGACAGAACAACCAATCAAATAGTCAGTTGCAATGGAGCAAAAACGGACCAATAGAATATTAACTTCATTCAAGCTTTATGCGATCTGGTGTTTTGGGTTTATATTGATCAAACTGCAATTAAAACATTCTGGAAGTTTTGGGTGAATAAAATGACTTTCGCTGTAAAGTTGACACTTCTTTATAAGCGGGAACATACTTTTCGATATTCCGCGACAATGTGTGGACAACTCAATTTTATCCTTTTGACTTCTTATTGTGTGATGCTGATAGATTTAGAATATTATGTACGACATTTGTTCTTGAAACGGTACAAACTCTAACATGCTACATGACATGATCGTCCTCGAATATCAAACCGAACAAATATTTCACTGAAACTACTGTGGTTCGTTTTTAAAGAGGACGCTGCCAGGTTCACGGTCCCGTTTAACGTACTAACGTATTAACTAACGTCAAGGTGAAGAGAAGACTCTCTATTCGCCACCTCGCAACACGTGAATTTCAACGAGAATGAAAAATAGATAGTGTTTGCTTTATTAAAGTTTGAAGGGCGAGGATCCACATTTTAATCGGAATCATTCATGTAATTATTAGTTCATGGCAAGAGGCCCCAGATAAAGCATGCGAGGAAGTGGTAAAGGAAACTTTGGGCTACCCTTACAAAAAAGCTCACGCTCACGCACAGATCTCTCCGTAAATGTCCTCACCTATTCTTGTTACTGGAAATCCAGTCCGAAATGAGAGACGCAGCTTGGCCGTGACAGGGTTTGTTTCCAAAGCTACAGGCCAGCATGATCGCCTCTCTCTGTAGACAAAAGACAGAGGAGGTCAAAAATGTCTCTGTTACAATTTGTTAACTCTGCGTGCTCAGGCTACGCATTATAGTTATAAACCGTTATGTGACTTGAGACCGAAATGGAGTTGGCTATAAGCTAAACTCACTGGCTCGGATAAGCGGCCTGCGTGAAGGAGCCATCGGAGGAAGCGTTTGGCCAGCCCGTCTTGTGATACTTTGGTGTAATCCTGACGAGAGAAGAGGACGATGGGAAAATAAATCAAAACGTTCAAACAAATAATTAGGCAGATGATGTATCGCCAACGCAAGGTGAAAGAGGGGCTTTGTTCGTACAATAAAAGAGGTTGGACTACGTGAACTGACAAACGCACGTGTGTTGAATCGAGTTGTCAAGCTGCTACTGCTCCAACTGCATCTTGCTCTTTAGCCACGAGATAAACCTTTGCTGGGCGATTAACAATGCCGCGTGTGCCTAAAGGTCACGTTTCTACTACGACGGTCGAGGACGATTTCAAGACATTCGCATGATCTGCTCCAGCCGTTTCTTGTCTTCGTCGCGAGACCAGAAAGGACGAAAAAAAAACAATAGGACGCTATTTACATCATCGGCCAATCATTTCTTATACTGAAGGGACAAATCAACAGTCGGCACTACACACAATGAAATACAAAGGCCTGCGATTTCTGTTTGACTCTTTACTGCGTCTAGCCTAAGGTCAAAATAAACAATTTCTTATGCAGTGGTAAGGTCGTGGGTTCGAGAAACTTGGAAACAAACGTATAGGACAATGCAATATAAATCGCTTTGGATAAAAGTGTCTGCCAAATGCATAAATGTAAGAACGAACAACTGAACTGATTTGAGATGAGGATTAAAGACTCACGCTAAAGAGGCTGTGGTCTTTGGTGCGGTCCAGTAGTTTGTCCAGCTGGTAAAGAGCTCGACTTGCAGCATGCCAGGGCAGAAACTCGCTCTCCTGAGACAAATATGAAATGATCTGAAGAGGGATGTTTTGAGTCAGATAGCCCGCTCTAGAGACGAAAGCGAGGAAGTATATCGTTAGTCAAGGATTTAAAGCAAACTCGATTCAATAAACACGGCTTATTCAACGCACATATAACAACCACGGCCAGATATAAACTGGGGCTGTTAAGATTAATCGTATCCAGAATTACAGTTTGCCTTTAAAAATATATGTCTGTGTACTGTGCGTAAAACATGAATATATTTAAGATGTTCATGTTTATTAATATAAACAATGATATGTTATTTGTAAACATTTAAAACAAATTGCATTTCTTAAATATGCCTTTACGTATTATTCCTGTATGCGTTTATAATAAATATGCACAGCGCACAGGTTCATCTTTAGGAGGCCGCTTCGAGCACGTTTCCCCTTTGGTAGAAATATTGTACATTTTGTGACAAATGGTTAGTTTTGTTTCGTCACTATTCTTGTCGAATAACTGCCAGACGTTCTGTTCTGCGTGGGGAGTCGTAATGTGCTGAACAAACAAAAACGTCTTCTCTTGTACAGCTGCATAAATCCATAAAAAACTCTACAAACGGCACAGATCCAAACCATCGAGAGCAGCACATCAATTCTTAGACGCAGTGTTTCAGGATGACCTTGGCTTATGGTCAAAGGATACCGCGATGAATCGCGACGGTCTTTTGAATGCATTCTGTCATCTGCTCCAGAGTACGTTTTCATTGCACGCTTACTGCATTTTCCTCTACGCTACTCGTCTGAGGGAAAAAACTCAAGCGGCTCGAAACTGGCTGCAAGATGCGTCAAGTCCAAAACACTGACAGGACACACACAAACTGACAATATACGCTGGGGTGCGCATACGGTTTTCTGTCAGGTTCTCAAGAGAGCAACGGGAGATTTGGTTTGGTGCTCTGACTGCACATAGTGGAGCAAATTATATTTACCTATTAAAAAAGTAACTTTTAAATAACAATAAACAAAATAATACAGTGCGGTTAAAAGTATATTTATATCTTAAATTAAACTTAAAATACAATGAAAATGTATTACTTCTTACATAATTAATATTCATATTCAACACCAAATATGAAACCTAAAACGACAACCTTTTAGACTTTTTGACATTTCGCTGCGAATTAATGTTGCGAGCGCACTTGGAAACTTGCTGTGCGGAGCTAGGATCGAATATAACATCGATATACACGGGCTGCGTGCAAGTGTCAAGTTTAGAGGTCCTTTTAGAAAGTTTGAGAGAAGCGGCGTTTATTTCGACTTGGAGCGCAGAGCGGTGCAAATCTAGACATTCGCAGAACCAATAAAGGCGGAGTTACAAATACTCCCGTTTGTCATAATTTACACACAGGGTCCGTTTAACACCGGGAACAAACCACATAAGTTTTAGCAGCATTCGGTTCTAACGTAAATCTTATCCGGTAATACATTTACGTCGTCTGAAACGGTGATTGTGAAAAAAACACGAAGTGGTCTTTAAAACAAATGCATCAGCCTATGTTATTGTTATGCTACAACCTTTCTAAGCGATCCTATCCAAGTTGTTCATCAGACGATGGCCATTTTTGACTTTTTGGGTCTTAGTCAAAGCGACCGCAAAGAAGCGCATTGTGGCGGCAAGTCTATATGAGCTAATGCTACACGCGCCTCGTGGTAAATGCGAAAAAAGATTTTATTTTATTCTATATTAATACTCCGCGACAGTTTAAGGACACCGTAATACATTTGAATAATAATATACATTTAGAAGTCACTTCAGATAAGCATCTTGTATATTTACAGACTTTTTGTGATAAAGGCCAATTTAACATTTACATGTATGCAATTGAAGAAAGAGCGTTGCTTTCTTAATCCGACAGACGAATGAGGATCTTAAAGATAGTTATTTGCTTACTACGAATAACAAACATTAGGCTTTTGGTTATGTTAAAGAGTAAATCGTTATCCATTAAAGTCTGATTTCTCCCAATATTCTTTAAATAATACATTAGAGCAGCAGGGTTGCCGGCCCGAAAGTCAATCGATAAAACAATACTAGCCCAAAGACCCTAGATCGTAAAGCACATTTTATATTTCATATCTAAAAGGTTGAACGTGAAATACGACTATATCGTTATATTCTCGATCCAAACCGTTCGTTTTTTCTTACGATACTGGTCTTTTTGCGGGGATCTAGAATGGATGCCTGCCAGGGGGTGGGGTTGAGAGGGGCGCCTCAGACGTGCCCCCTGCGCACGGCCCTGGTTTAAATTGACAAACAAAATTTGTCTTTAGGTGAAAAATAGCAAATACCAAACAGGTTATCTCACAGCTGTAAGACGCCAAACCTTGCTACGGTGACCAGTGTATATTGATACCGTTTAGGTATGTAGTCCTGTTGGGTTTAAATGATTAAGGTCTAGCTAAACGGTCTATGAACGTGGAACGGAAAAAACGGGTAACCTAACAGCAATAAGTGCGACGTTCCAAATAAAGTTTAAACTCTTGGCACCTGGAACCCTTGTCTCTGAGATTTCTTTCTGCGATGGAAGGCCGATTCCCCACAACAGTACGTAGCCATAAAAACCCACGCCGAATAACCCAACTAAAATAACAGTTACAGACGGTGGGCTAACGAGTTATATTTATAGTCTTTTTGATTGGTTATGTTCGTTACTTGGTTTTCTGGAAGAATGTTCCAACATCGTTGTTTTGGAACACAAAATGAGACATTTTGAAGAATTTAGGAAAGCAAACCGTTCTAGGGGAACCGTTCTGTTTTTCTGTGGTTTTATAGGCAGGTTGCAAATCAACTGTAATGGTGCATTTTGCCACCTACTGTGCTGGACTGTGATGAAGATGAGATACAAAGGATTTCTCAGAAATGTTATTATTGCTGAAACTAGGGGACCTGTGACAATCAATGATGGCCCTGACTTGAAAATTGCTTACATTCTTCAAAATATCTTCCTTTGTGTTCATCGGAATAGTGTTGTCAAAAATATCGATATTTCGATAAGTATCGATGCTGAAATATCTGAATGGTACCAATACTAATTTCCCGAAGTATCGATACTCCGATCCTAGCCGAGCTGACACTTTCACTTATCTCCAAAGGCGAGTTGACAAACACCACACGTGACCGCAGTGCCTGTCACGTGTCTCGTCTGATTCGCTCTGGTTAAATAGCAAAAGTGAGGTAAATATAAATATGGCGTGTGCGGCGCCTCCGCAACCGGCTTTGGTTGATAAAGAACACAGCAGTAGTGCTATCTGGAAATATTTTGGATATGAAGCAAATGAACATGGAAAGCCGAAGGACACAAACAAGCCAATATGCAAGAGTTGCTACAGAGCAAAGCTAACAAAAGGCGCTAACACCTCTAATATAGCAATATGAGTGTTATCTCGTTTTTTCAGCGTAGTTCTTAAAGTTAATATAATCCGACTGAGGAATCTTTAAGTGTGAATCTTTAAAGACTTTAACTGTGGTCAAATGTAAATTAACTTGTGCTTAATTAACTTAATTCAAAAAATGATTACGTGTGTGGATCGGTGATATTTGAATCCGGCATTAAAATATGTTCATCAAATAATGTTATGTATTGAACAGCATTTATGAACGATGAGCAATGCATTTGCTACAGTATATTTTAATCTTTGATGACAGTATGTAATAAAATACAACGGATCATGTTTGATCTGGCCCAAAGAAAAAAAATATTAACAGATAGAACTTTGGAATTTAATTAGTACATGTATTAGTAAATGTTAGTTTAAATTAACTTTTAACTAAGATTAATACATGTTTTGGAAGTATTTTTCATTGTTTATTTACGTTAACAAATATCTATTACCAATTACTTAAGTTCTGAGATTAGTTACAAATTTCAGTTCATTTTAAAAGTGCTGTCAAAAAAAAATATATGTTTATTAAAGTTTGGCATTCTCTTGTAGCACCAGAAAGAAGATGAGACTCGAACTGTAACAGTACATAATGCGTTACGACACACATTATGAAGAATTATAATGCATTTTCCCCTCTAATAACTCTTTATAATACATTATATAGCCTATGTTATATTTATCTTTAAATAATAATTAAAAAAAAATTACCCCCTTAATGTTGTGGCAGTTTTTCTCTCTGTTGTATCGAAAATGGTATCGAGTATTGATATTTTTCAAGGTATCGTATCGAAGTAAGAAATTCCAGTATCGTGACAACACTACATCGGAACATAGAAATGGTTACAGGCTTGGAACAACTTGAAGGCGAGTAAATGATGACAGACTTTGTTTTTGGGCGAACTACCCATTTAATGGCTCTTGTCAAGCAGAATGATTGAGCATACCTGCTGCAACCTTTTTCAGCCCTTTTAGCCTACACGTGAAAACGCAATATTTGAATTCAAATGGTTGTAACTCATGAATGCTTTGGAGTGCAGACCTACGGTTGGTCTCATTTGCAAGAAAATTTAGAAGACTTTTCCGTAAAAGTGTCAAAAGGTAAATAATGTGACCTAATGTTCATTTAGACCCCCAAATGAAAACTGGTGTAAAAAGCTTTCTCACTTTCCTGAAACAATACAATCGCACATACGCAACCTCATCGAGGGTAGTGTGCGTGTTAACCGAAGATGTTTTCAAACATGATGATAAGAAGTCCCTTTTCACGGTCGCGCTGGCCTAGCAGGAAGAGAGACTAAAACTAGGGCGGGCGGTATGATCAAAAATGTATATAACTGTGTTTTCCAGATTTATACCGGTTTCCACTACATGCCGGTATTTATTTTACCACAATTTCTACTGATTGACAGAGGAAACAGTGCTGTTGATTGACTTTAATAACTTTAGAATTATTTAACAAGTGAACAGCAGGCAGAATATTACTCGTGTAAATAATATTTAAGCAAATAAATAGAGACCAAAGCTCAAAACGAACTTTTTTTTTTAGAAGCACCGGTCCTCCCAACTTCAAGAGTTAGTAGCATCCACCCGGAAATTAAAAGTTTAAAACAAGATGGTAACAATTGTACCATTATAACGTACATGTGATGTCTGTTGTTTTTTGCATAGTCACAATGGTTTCATGATTTTTTAATTAAATTAGATATGTGAGAGGAAAGTGGGGTGTGGAGTCAAAAAACAGCTTGTAAGTCGGACGCTCCCTGAATCTCGCTGTTTTGTGTTCATGTGAACGTGAGGAATGGAAGACGTCGCGTTAACAATTTTTATCGCGGACGAAAAAGACGACATTGAAATTCCCTATTTTTACATGAAGACGAGGAAATTCTTTTATCAACTAATAAAATTATTAAAAGTTGCTTTTAAGGCACAGTGGCCCCAATAACTTATTTTGTTTAATAAGTGGTCCATATGTCCAGTCCTTCTGACTTTCAAAATCATTTCAGACTTTCTGACTGGCATGTGGAGGTAGCCTACGTGGTGTAAGAAGCAAGCACACCACAAATCATGTTAAGATGCCGTACAGTATAATATTATGGAATTATATGTGTCCACGTAGCATTTGCTTTGATGGATCGGCTTATTTATTTCGTGGAATAATGTTGTATGAAAATTACCGTGTGCACAATTTACACCGACATAAAATACTATAAAGTAAAAATGACAAACAAATAGGACTTAAACAAGAAATAATAAAAAGAAAAGAAATAAAATAAAAGCACGTGCCCTAATTTGCCTACTGACTTAAAACATCCCATAAAACATCAGTATACGATTTTACCATAGGTGTTTTCATTATTGCATATGAATAAAAATATATCAACTACTATAAATTGTTAACTTCTCAAAAACCAGCGGACATTCTTAACCGATGAGCATTAAGCCGTGTCGTCGGCAAGTCGTTTCCCACTTGCTTTTGATCAGCGCAGTCGGTGGAGAGCAACTGCGCCCGACTGAAGAGTCCGATACAACCGCCTGCCAGTCGCGTGACTTTTTTGACACACGTCAGCACGACATCAGAGCAAGGCGGACTTAACTCGGTCTCTGACACATTTCTTCGATCATCGGTTCCGCGCAGAATTTGGCCATCTCAAACGAGCCTTATAGTGTAGGGAATCCGTGACGTTTCCCACCAAGTAAACTTTGAATCGGGTAAGCAATCGGCCGCGCTGCTATTAGGCAATCGGTCGTAAAATGCAGCCTTCAAACAACGCAGCCCCCAAATTGAGACGTAGCCATCGAGATTCTTCTTTTTCTATTTTTTTATTCTTCACGTGAAGAGACGATGAAAAACTAGACAGGACCGTCAAATATCGAGGTAACTGTAAGCGTTTCGCTGACCGAACGATGTCATTTAGTAGGAGATACATTCTTTGAATCGCACACTTGCCAATTATAAATAAATAATACATTCTACAGATTGTATTTTGTTAAACAGGGATTTAAATACGCGTTCGCGAGGCTCAGACCTTTCCGACTATATATAATTTGTCGTGATAAAATAAGAATTCGTGTGCCAAATATTGAAGTAAATGTAATCGTTCCGCTTGCGGATCAAAGTCATTTAGCAGTAACCTTCATTCTTTCTTAAAGCGCGCTCTTGCCGTTAATAAATAGATTAGTCCAGCTTGGGAGCCTGTGCTGCATTTAAGCTCGGCGCACCGAAATGCTCAGCCTCTTACATTAACAACGTCCTTTTTTGTCACGTCGTCCATCTGCTTTAACCGACATCCTGAATAAAGATTCGATACTCGGATGTCAAAAGCAACATAACTTCAATTCACAAACACAAATCATTTACACAACCATACACGTTCTAAACTCAACAGCTTTTAACCTAATAGATTAAATCGAATTGTCCATATCAAAGAAAGTCCGTCGGGCAAAACAAAAGTTTGAAGCCACACGTGAATGAAAGTCTAGAAATCAGCTTTAGCAGACTCAACTGTTTCGAAGTGTTGGATCCAAACGAGTTTTTTCAAGGGTGAGAATCCTCAAAGCCTTGACAGCACATTCCGAAAGACCGTTTAAACATTACTCCATTAAAACGTTAAGCGACGACTCTGTCCAAAGATCGATTTTTTCCAACGAGCTATCGTTTTCCCTGCTATGCAAACGTGCCAAACGCCTCAATACAAAACGGCTGACCACCGTTTCCTGTTGGTTGGCCTTCATAATAAGAGTCCTCAAGGCCTAACCAACAAAAATTAAATGAACGAAAAAATAAATAAATAAAAAGAAAATCAATGTTCAATGTTCAATCTGTGTTTTTATTTAGGATTTTTTCTTTGCTACAATAAAGCATATATCATGCTGTCTGTTCCACAACATTTGATTGACATTTGTTGATTTTACATTAAACAGATGAATTTAATATATGTTTTTTTTCTATTTCATTTTTCTATTTGTACACAAGTACATCAAAATGTTGGATTAGTAAAAGATATTTTCATGTTCTTAAATGTTGAAGGTGAAAAGGCACGTAAAAAATATTTGTAAAGTATATTGGACAAAACTGAACAAAATATGCTTTATAATTGAGTGACATGTTTTTTTTAAATGATACACGGATATTTGAAAAAAAGAGTACCGTAAAATTACTCGAGTACTTCCCATCTCATTTTGTGGCAGTGTCACACAACGTAGGTCAAATGTGGAAACGTAGCTAAATCAATTGCCGTACTGCAAGCTAATGTTCCTGTATGTAGACTACACTAATCTATCTAACCCTGAACTCCGACGGTACTGTTTCAGAAATGACTCTCTCTCTTGATCCGTTGAGAATGTTCTCTCAATCTCATCATTCTCACTTTTCACTATCCTCCCTCTCCCTCCTCTATCTTCCTCTTCGTCCCTCCTCTCACATTAAGCGGAAGACCTGTGTGACACTTCAGCTAATGATAAATCTCTGTAGGACACGTTCGATAAAGGAACTGAACGAGGTTTGGAAGTAAACGATCGGCTTTCTTAATGTCCGCCAGCAGAGTAAATGTAGGATAGTCTTGCCACGGCTCTCACCACGGCAAATGATTTATTCCACAGTATAAGGACAGTGCGTCAATGATGACATGGTCCAAAGTTAAGTACAACCGGCTGTTCGGTGGTTTTTACATTTTAATCGCATATTTACTCAATACCCTTGACGATGGATATCGCTACATGGAGACTGCGTTATCGCAGTCGATGCTACGCATCGTCCGGTACAGTGAACACTGATGTGTCATCTTACACCTCAAATCAAAGTGAAAATAATGTGTAAACAGACTAATAAAAATATATAAGAAACCACCAAGAAACTTTCATATCTCCTCTTTGATGGGTTTAAAAGCATGCTGCCAGAAGTCTCATTCTGAAGACTTTGTAAAACATTACCACATGACTAAAATATTTCAAATAATATTTTGAACAAGGTCAGGAGTCAGGACTCATTTAGTTTTTTGCCCTATTTGACAGAGTAGTAATGAGACTAGAAACCTATAAACAACGTCAATTGTAACTTTGCATCAGTAACTATCCTGTGCGTGAGTTTATCTTTTAAAAAAAAATTGCCAATGCTTTTTTTCTTTCCAAATTACTGTTCAAGAGCCTTCGCCCTACTAGTGTCTTTCATTTTGTACTTTCAAACGTAGGGTAAGCCTAACACCCTGAAATATTGCTTTGGGAAATAAACTTGCTTGTAAACTCACGGTACCAGTGGTGTAGTCTAGTTTTTTGTGGTGAGCCTACTCATCCGTCCCAGATCGACAACCCATGAGCCCCACCGCACTCACGAATGCACAGAGTATGTAATCGAGAGCATTCTGAAAGATTTATCGCAAGCAAGATTTCAATAGCCAATGACAAAATGGGGGGAACTTGCTGGTTTTGTTTATCGCTGTCTAAATCTGTTAAGAGTTACATCTATGCTACATTTAGCCTAAAGGTTTGATCGGCTGCGATTGTGATCCCTGTGAAATCACAGTTTAAAGTCATTTATTTGTGATGTACTATTTCTACAAAAACCCTGCTAAAAAATAATATTACATACATTCTGGTGGTTCATTTAAAATACCCTTATTTTAACTACTTTTTCAATAACAAAATAAAAAAACGTCTTCGGGTGTTCTATTGATTCCCGTCTGCATCTCTTGTGTTTTGGGTTGGGTTATATAATTATCAGCAGGGCAATGGTCGTAATGTAAAGAATATCCTGTGAAAGTATAATCTTTAGATTTTGATTTAGTTTGACCGAGGCCTTGTCAAAGGCTTACAGTACATCGTGTTGAAATAAATGGTTAAAATCAAACTCTGAGGCTTGTCTTTAAAAACTAGATTATAGCCTAGTTTTCATAGACTGGGTCCACTTAGGAGTGCAAGTTACGCCTATCATTGACATTGATGGTTAAATATAATAATTAACAATGAACATTTTTTGCAGTATTATCAAGCTGACTTCCACGAGGGTGGCCAGGAGTTCTCAATTCTTATCATCGAAAACAATTACGAACATTGTAGTAACTCATCTCTCCCTTTCTCCCTCATGTTGGAGAAACACCACGCAAACTAACTGGGCAGGTTAGATTCAATTTAATATGCCAACAATCCCCTCACTGTAATGTTAACGATAACAGACGTGCTCATTTTATTAAAGACTACGCAGTGATTTTAAAAGTGGGGGGAGTTATCAGCAGAAAGTATAATACACCGGCGAACAAAGCGCGCAATTGTGACCCCGGGAAACTAGCGTAAACGTTACTGCATATCCACGCTTTTGTGGCCCGAATTTAATTTCCAGTACACGTTCGAGTACATAGATCCTGCAGATTATTTCTGATAACGAGGAAAATACATAAAAAGTAAAAGTCTAGCCAGTATTATCTTGGGTTACCGGAAGAAGAACCGTTACTTGGCTAAACTTAGATGCAACAAAGTTACGACCTTTTCAACAAATTATTTATCAAATACAATTGTTATACAGTAAAATATTAATATAAATTAATATTAATATAAATTAAATTAAATGAAATATAGGTATGTCATTATACACTTGATCGTATTATTTAACGATCGACATACACTGACTGAAAGATAACTTCTGGCCTGGCGCGTGCGTCTGATGAAAATGCTCAAAAATGCTGAAAATGAAGCCAGAGGCGTCACTTAATGCATCAGAAGTCGAAACATACAGGAAATTAACAAAAACTTATGATCGGGAGAACAAAAAAGTGTAAACGATGCCATAAAGGATTAAAATAATAAACATACAATGTACCGTTGGGTTGGTCGTGAGTTGTTGAATGGAAAGTCTCCGGTTGTGCAGGTCATAATTCACTCTGAAGTATCATGTTTGACTGATGTTACCCAGTAACCACGTCTCTCCGTCCACGTGACCGACTCTGTGGATCTCTGTAAATAAACGGTTAAAAAAAAGTAAAAATGTTGAAACTCTTGTTAAAAGTTCTGACATTTAAAAGTAAATCTTACGTTTATGTCATCGTAGATATTTATAATTCTTCACAGAAGCAGCCCTACGCGTGAAAATATACATGAATAATTTATACAGTAATGCATACTGTTGTTTCTTTATGCTCATGTCTTTTCATGTTCCTGTTGTAATATTACAGCCAGACCTTATGTTTATTCATGGCGAACAAATGCTACAGTAAGTTCCTCAGAGCCCTCGGCGGACACAATGGGTTATTAATTGTATGGTGATCCATGCTTTCTCCGAACTTCTTTGGCTGGATTGCTAGAGTCTGACCTGTGAGATAATGCGTAAAAATGGAGCACAACGTTCTCTGTTTGCCGCAAGAGTCATTGATTCCAGTTTAATCTTGAACACGCTCTGCATCGTAGCACTGATGAGAGCTGTTTTCGGGAAGGTGCGCAGCAAATGGAGGCTGATAAATTGATTAACAATGATGAGAGCTCACAGTTCGGAGTAACGCAGAGCAAACCGGAATTTGAACATTCTCCCACACGTTCTCCCAAAAGAACGAGAACGGGACAACCAAAAGTAGGCCTATTAAAGATAGAGGTTACAACCCAGATAGCACAATCCATCTGGCTTACGTCTATTTGACGTCTGCATTTACATCTTACAGACATCTGCAATACGTAGTTTGCTCATCTGCAATACGTCTCGGAGACGTCTGTAATACGTCTGCTAAAGATCTTGAGATTTGCTGCGTAAAAACATCTGCTAAACATCTTAGAAAGAGCAGATTTACACCCATTCTAAATCATAAACATCTTACAGACGTCTTCAAGATGTCTATACAACGTCTGACAGCAGACATCTCCGAGACGTATTGCAGATGAGCAAACTATGTATTGTAGTTGTCTGTAAGATGTAAATGCAGACGTCAAATAGACGTAAGCCAGATGTATGCGTGCTATCAGGGAATGATAAAGAGAGTAATCAGCTTGCCGTGTTTTGGCACACGTTTGCCAAAATTTCTGTTGATTTCTTTAGGGATTCCGCTTTTTCATTTAAAAAATGCACAAATCTTACCCGTTCGATTAGAGACCCAAATAGTAGTGAGCGTCAGGGGGATTTGCCACTGGAAGCTGAATCGAAACAAACACAAAAAAAGATGTGGGTTTAAATGTCACTAAAACAGATACGCATGTGCAGCAGAAGGTGTCACGTATATGGCAAGCCGAATTAGCTTTTAATCTTTCTCAGGATATTAATTTTTGATATCGACTAGAAAAAGTTATCAAAAATTGTGTTTTTTACTTCCATTTCTGATATCTCAAATAAGATTTTTAATATGTAAGAAATGTATTGTTGATATCTGAAATTGTGATATTTAACTAGCAAAAATGCAATTACAAATATCAAGAATTACGTTTTTTACTAGCTTGGGAAAGGCTTTTTATAAATAAAACGTATAAATAAACTTTTTATGAATAATGAGATTAATGAAAAACCCATGAGTGTGTGTTTCTTTTCGGTTCTTTCGGCTTGAAACCCAAAACTACAACCTAACAGGTTTTATCCATCACGAATACAGCATGTAATATGACTTTTGCCAATGTCAAAGCTCAGACATAAGCACCCTTCCCATTACTGCTTTCTTTCTCTGTTGCTCTCTGTAATGCACACACACCTTCGTATAAAACAGTTTCTTACAGATTTCTGTCATGTTCTATGCAGACACCTCAAGTTGACGTGTGCTTTCATCGTCTGTGTGTTTATGACTATGCCCAGGTATGAGTATATATCCGGTAAAACCCGTCTGACAGCTGTCACATTGAATGTCCGTCTCTTACAGCCAAGCCGATATGAGGGGGATGTGGTCTGTATGTATGCAAGCCTGAAATATCTTATCGGATCATAGTGATAACATAACAGACTCAAACCTGACAGGTAATGGTGGTCACTGTCCATTTAAAAACTGACACTTTATGTAGGTTCATGTTTTATAACATTAGGGAAAAAGGAGACTTCAAATCTGAAAACTCCTACTATTTTAAGTTTGATTACTTTAAGGCAATGCGGTGCTGGTCAATGAGTGAGTTGCGTCTGGTGGTTTCATCGCATAGAAAGACGAATCACGCTCCAGATCATTCACTTTCCCAGATTCATCTGTGGCAGAATATGCTTCCTATCTCAACGCAATCTACCGAGGCCAATACATTTTCCAATAATCAGCTGAAAAGACCAACATACTACAGATACAGTGGCTTTGTTTGGTAAAAGGCTTGTTTCTTTGTACAAAAACACACCTTACGTAACTTTACGCTGAAATGGAAGAACGGACAAAGCCAAAAAGTCACCTTCAGACTGGTGGCAATCTGCTTTTAACAAAAATTTAAACAGATGGATGTGCATGTCGCTCCGTTGTAAAAAAGGCTAAACCATATTTTATTGCTTTTATTATGTATAACAGGAGTGTAACAGTAGACGCTAAGGAATTCTGGATTGGATGCAAGTTTTTTTACTTTCTTTTGAAAGTCTCCAAAATCATATTGTGTAAGACATCACTTATGTAATTAAATCCAAATGGAAAATTTTAAAATCATGCGTTTTCAGGAAGCCTATAGAGAGAGATACGGTGGTATATGAGCATGTTAACAAAGATTATGAATTCTTGTAATAACAGAAACATCTGTGTGTGTGATGAGATAAAATCACACACGGATAGATTGACATTAATATGTGTTTACTTTTGACTACCGTTGGATTTTTTTCCCACTATGTCAATGGGGGGCACCATCTGTCTGGCTAAAGCATTCTTCCAAATATCTGTCTCTGTGTTCATCAGAACAGAGAAATTTATACAGATTTGAACAAATCGAAGGCGAGTAAAAGAAGACAGAATTTTTGGGTGAAGTATCCCTTTAACAGCAGTAACCGTATGTCCAAATTACAACCAGCAATAAGAAAATCAATTTGTGTCACAATTTTTTTTTATATGGACCCTAACATCCAATCTGTGCTGTGAAAATCAAAACGGAAGCCTGCGACGAGTGTTAAGTTGTTAATGAAGTGAATGTTGACAGTTGAAATGAACTGTCGGGGATTAAGCTCGTGAAGATAAACGCAGGATCAGCAAACTGATTTGTGTTAAACTTTGATGATTTCAAATGAAGCGCAATGAAGTTGTTGAGCGTCTCCAGTGCTTCAGTATAAACATCACTTCACATCATCTTGTGAAACCAACGCCTTCAAGGAGCACGCTGCCCCAAGCAAATTAAAGTTTAACATGCTAATTGAAAACAATTAAAATTGTGCACTTTGCAATGATACACAGCTTCATAGAATAAATTAGATTTTCTGTGGTATCTCCGATGCCTTCCCATTGTCTGGATGCTTTTGGACCTCTTCGGTCAGGCCGCAAGTACTCTACGGACCAGACCTTAAATCAGATTGCAGTGTGCATGAAACATCCAAAAGTAGATTGAAAGTCGCCATATCCATTTCACAGCAATGTTTCTGTCAGCACATTTTTCTAGGCTGTCTCGAAGCCTTGTGCGAGGTGTAACACACCATTTTCAGTGGAGCCAAATCTCTCTGCATTCCTGCTGTTTGCCTGGTTCCAGGCTGAAACAGGAGACATCCCTGAATGGTTACAGTTGAATAGCTTTGCTATTATTTCTTGTAGCGTCACCGCTTAAAATGCCTCTGGAAAACACCACAGCTCTCAGACACACATACGAGTAGGAGGACAGGTTCAAGATGAAGGTGACTTTGTCTACCAGGAACAAATAAACAAGTTCTTCCTGCGTGTTTCATTTTATTTATATCAAATGGGGTGATCGGGAGGTTTTGTCTGTCGCATAAAAAAGTGATAGTTCAACCAAAAATGACTCGCCCTCTTGTCATTTCAAACCTTCATGACTTTCTTTCTTCCGCACACACAAAAGACGATATTTTGAAGAAAGTTGGTCAACGAACCTCACTGGCTACAATTGACGTCTATTGTACGAACACAAAACCAATGCAGGTGAATGGGGGCCAGTTGACAACATTCTTCAAAATATCTTCTTTTGTGTTCTGCGGAAGACAGAAAGTCATACAGGTTTGAAATGACAAGAGGGCGAAATGACAGAATTTGTATTATTGAGCGAACTGCCACTTTAAGTGAAGGAGTCATGAATGATTCTGTAATTGATACATCAGATGGTCCCTATGGACACAATGATTGTTTTAATCTCAACGAATAAAAAATTTGATTACATCCTACAAACATTGTGGGTTTTACCCTCAAAATGCTGATATTCAGCACTGTGCACAAATTAAGAAATGCTGTCCCAAGGTCTAAAAATAAAAAAAACTGCTTAACAAAACATTCACAACACTCAAAGAGAAAGAGGAGCTTAATAATTTTCTTTCTTCAGCAGAACACAAAAGAAGTTATTTTGAAGAATGTGGGTTACCAAACAACATTGACCCCATTGACTTCAAGTTTATTTATATATAGCGCTTTTCACAATGTGTATTGTTTCAAAGCAGCTTTACAGGGCAAACAGGAATAACAGAAAAGGTAATACACAGCACATTGTATTTATACAACCAGTAAGATCATTCTAATAAATAATATATCATTTCTAAATAAATAAATAAATGCAGTCTCCCGGTGAGCAGGCCGACACTGCCCTGCTGTGGCGAGGAACCCAAACTCCAATGATTGATTAATGGAGAAAGAAACCTCGGGAGAAACCAGGCTCAACCGGAAGGGCCAGATCCCCTCTGACGTGTCATAGCTGCACTCAAACTGCTGACATGTGATTTAAGTTTAGCATTTAATACCAAATATTGTAACTTCAGCATTAATGAGACAAATAGTCCGTCTTTGCTCTTGGTTGGGGGTGTATTGGTCTGAGCTGGGATGGTCCGAGTGTCATATTTCTCTTGGCTGGTGGTGGAATTGCCTTAGATGGAGCTGGGATGCTCAGTAAGTCTGCAGCTGTGGCTGGCGTTATCTCAAATTGGGGATCGGCATCTGTCGGTCGTCTGGACATGGTGGAACTTCTTCCTACCTCGGGATGGGCATCCCGAGGCAGAGGCGGAAAGAGAATAAAGAGAATAATTAGCGTAGATGCTGTTCATTAACTATGCATTAAGTGAAAGCTTGGCTGAAAAGATGTGTCTTTAATCTAGATTTAAATTGGGAGAGTGTTGGACCTCGAATAGTATTAGAAAGGCTATTCCAGAGTTTAGATGCTACGTATGAGAAAGCTCGACCCCCTTTGGTGGATTTAGTTATTCTAGGTGTTGTCAAAAGTCCTAAGTTTTGAGATCTTAGAGAGCGTGTTGGGTTGTAACGTGATAAAAGCTCGGTTAAGTAAGTAGGGGCTAAACCGTTTAAGGCTTTGTAAGTAATTAAAAGAATTTTAAAGTCAATACGATACTTAATGGGTAGCCAGTGAAGCGTTGATAAAACTGGGGTTATGTGATCGTATTTTATTGACCTAGTAAGAACTCTGGCAGCTGCATTCTGAACTAACTGTAGTTTGTTTATCGATGATGCAGGACAACCAATAAGTAGAGCATTACAATAGTCAAGTCTTGAGGTCACAAATGCATGAATAAGCTTTTCTGCGTCAGCAACACATAAAATATTTCTTAACTTGGAAACATTTCTAAGGTGGAAGAAAGCTGTTTTTGTGATATTTGAGATGTGATTTTTAAATGACAGGTTGACTTCCGTTAAATGGACACAAAACCACTGAGAAATTTCTCAAATTGTCTTTCATGTTCTACAGTTGAAAAGCCTGAACATTTATTTGGCATGTTAAAACGTATTTGAGATTAATAATTGGCAAAAAAAAAGAAAAAAAAGAAAGATCTGATCACATCCCTTCAATAAACCAAAAATTCGTAGATATTACGATGGTGGTGGTTGACTAGTCTATAATGGGTAGTTTTGGTCTTCATCTAAATTTGTATTTTTAATACAAATATACAATCTAATCTCACTTTTAATGGTTTATCCTATTTCGTCCTCCATCTTTATTGAAACTGTACTGTCTTTCAAGGCGGTAAAATCGTGGTGTTTTTGTTGGGTTTTTGCTGGATTCAGCATCACACCTCCACCATTGATATGCCATTTTTACATGGTGAATTTCCTTCAAGATTTTCCAAAATTAACATCGGTGCTCCCTTAACATCATAACTCGTCATGTCGGTGGACTACCTTTTATTGAACAGCTCGGGATTCCGAATCTTGGCATCTGTGTCATACACAAACTGCTCCTGGGAGATGGTGACACTGTTGTCAAGACTGTCGTTCTTGCTGATGGTGACGACAGGGTAACCCATCTGAAGGGTCCAACGGTCCATGACCTCTGTGATGTCGATGTCCTTCCCCTCCCTCCGCATGGCCTGTGGCGCAAAACATCAGACATCGAACTCGTTATAAGATTTTATAATATAAAACTAAATATATTTGAATTAAATATTTGTCTCACCAATGCTTAAACGAAATTTAATCTGGTGGTAATACGCGTTTGAACACATTTGGATTCTCGCTGCCTTACAAGTCACGAGTCAATAAGCTGTAAAAACACCAAACAGTAAAATGTTTAGACCTTTAATTAAAAATTTACACCGAATAGAAAAGCGATTAAACTTCACTGATCTCAGAAACCTCACATCTGGGAACAACACAGACCGTCTATTTTTAGTTTTCTAAAATCTCTATATTGGACTTGTATAGGAGTAGAATTTGGATACTGATTTAAAATGTTCCTGTTATTTTAAAGAATTAAAACAGAATTGGATCTCACGGCTCATTTTGTGATTCACCCTTGTCACGAACAAACCCCATATTATTTCACACACTGTTACTTATTCTTTTAAAAGTGATGTTGTAAATAAAGCCAGTCTCTAGAAAGCTTATTGTGAGCTCTCCGTGATGCTGGAAGTCACGTCTAAGCAGCCTTCTGAGCCTTCGGAGAGCGCCTTTTGAAATCTTTTGTCTCTCAAGAAAGCAATTATCTTGGCACTGGCATCAGCCAAACGTGTCGGGGATTTGCATGCTCTGTCTGTTTACTCCCCGTGCGCTGTGTTCTTCCCTCGGATAGGGTTTTTCACAGTCCAAATACAGGTTTTCTGCCTAAACGCGTCTCAACTTTCATTTGGGTGGTGTTGAACCTAGCCACTTTTGACTGCATTTTTGCTCTGTGGAGGAATTTCTCCAGGGCCCCAAAAGACCCCACTCTGTCCTCTGTGTTTCAAATACGTAACATTTCTCGACCTCCCTATTTCTAAACGATACCTCTCATTGATTAGTTGAAGCAATAAATTTGGCATATGACGTTAATGGGTCGCAGCCTCCATTGTGAAAGAAGCATGGGTGCGTCTGGGACCCGTCTGAGGAGTTTTACTGTTCCGCTTCTTCCATCTACCTTTGTAGATGTAGTGGCATTATTCACCTGATAGCACCCCTGACTCGGTAGTGCACTCTGTACTGAAGGTTCACATTATTGTCATGATCACACCCCCTCCACCTCATTTTTGTACCTTTTCAGCTCTGGCTCTTTATTTCTCTGTTATGAGTTTAATTTGACACTTGTTTCATGGTCATTGCTCTAGGCTTATACAGTATATTATATTTATAGGATATGTCAGGCACCACCTGTATTAGGATACGGGGATTCATGTTAACCAGGCCAACTGTAGTACCGCATGCAGAGAAAACGACAAAAAAATATGGATCCGTGGCTTTTTACTGTCTATAAAAATAGATTTTTTTTATCTAGCTCTAGTTAAAGGGACACACCATCCAAAATGTAAATTTTGTGATTGTTTACTTACTATGTGTTTTTTCCTACTATGATAGTCAATGATGTTCAGGAACTGAAAATTACTAACAGTCTTCCAAATATCTTTCTTTGTGTTCTTTGTGTTTGTACAGGTATGAAATTACACGAGGGTGAGTGAATAATAATAAGACAATTTGTACTTTTGGGTGAACAGTCACTTTAACAGCCCATGCAGGCAGTGGATAGTGAGACAGTTCAGGGACACACTGATGGTTAAGGAATAAAAATGTTATAGACTGCTGGAGCCCTACAGTATTTCTGCCTCAGTACTGGAATCAGTGAGTGTGGAGACCCGTGGGATTGGACGGTCGGCGTGGGGCAGTGCAAAGTGCTCTGTCAGGCTCTCTTACATTCTGCAAACATCAGCTTGCCCAGACCAATCGAGCATGTGAAACATCTCGTCTCCACTGTGACTGGGAAACTTATTCTCAGATAGTTTGGTAAAAAGTCTGCATGGGCCTCATAAATATTTACAGTATATTTGACCACGTTCGTACAGTATGAGATGATTGATGAGCAAATCACACAATTATTACTGAAATATTTACTAAAACCTTTTTTAAACCAAATACATGATGTCATCGATTAAACAAAAATAAGATTCTTTTGGATTTGTCTATTGTTGTCAGTCAGCACAACTTTTTGGTGTCACCCAACACGAGTTTAAATGTAACATATTTTAAGAAGCGGGATCTTTCCTATGTATAAATACATATCAACACGATCTGATGGGAATTCATACTTATTTTACAAGGCGGCTCATTCGTTTGAATTCACATTTCATATGTTTTGTTCTCATTCACTCTTCCCCTGTGACCTTAGGTTTAGGGGCAGGGATAGGGTAGCCATTTATCGTTACTTTGAGGTAAGTTGTTGGTTAGCCGCCTCCTAAAATATGTACGACTTCTTTTAATATCGGGTTTTGAATGTACATACACACGCGGTCTGTGAATTGAAAGTCACGCTGTGTGAGTTACGCCAAAAAAGTTGTACCTACTGTCACAAAAAAAAATGGGGGAAATTCGTGTCGATGAACATTAATCAATAGATTCCAAATTTCATGCTTTGCCAGGAATTGGCTTGAGAATTGACACAAAATCAATAATCACGGTTATTGTCAATCCTGGTATATTGTGCAAGTGTTATTTATTGTTGTGTAAACCCAAACGTTATATTTTCTAAACTGACACAATTTAATTCACCAAGAAACAATTAAATCCCATTTTATTCGGGGAATTATATTCCTGTTTTTTAATCCCAGTGGCTGCACAGTATTGGGACATTTTGGAAAACTGTGAGTGATGTGAGTGGACCTTTTCACTGACGTACGCATCTGGTTTTCAGGGTTTTTCTATAACCTTGTCCTGGCCTAAAAAATTAATTAAGGTAAACGCCACTTCAGCGATGGGTCGTGAGCTTGACAAAGGACTTTGTGGGCGCTATGCGCTGCCAGATTATTGTAGCAAATTGGATTTCATGAATAGCTAATGAACACCGCACATATCAGTATTCATTAGATGATAACCTGTCACATACTGTTAACGTGCCTAAATTTGTTAGTGTCTTGCACGTTCAGAACCCTTCCTGTAAAATTAACTTTAAATCTTTTGGCCTCTAAAAGAGGAAATGAAGAAACAAGCACATCGGCCGCTAGTACGGAGTACGGTTTCACTGCAGCGTACTGAATACATTTAGAGCATCTATTACAAAGTATAATAAATTCAAGATGGTGTTTGAAAGCAGTCTCATTAGGGACATGACACTTTGTGAGATGACCACTGAGAGAACTCGCTAAGAGTCAGACTTTTTAAAGAGCAACTTTGTTCTGCGATCAGATGCTTTACATGGTTATTTACTGCAAGTCTGAGACAAAGAAACAATAGAAAGTCGCAGCCAAAACAATAGAAAACCTCACAAACTGGGATTTGTATTGTAGCAGTAGATAAGTTGAAAACTAAATTGGTCAATGGGGGAAATTTTCGCGAAACCACTGAAACAGCAAAGCAGTAAGGATTTTAATGATAAACACATGTTTAGCAGCACAAAAAATATCATAATAAAAGTAATTGTGTGTTCTATCTCTTAAGAAACATGAATTATTTAGATATTTTATTTATTTTTCTGCTGAAATTCTCCTTACCATAACGCGTCCCGATTTGCATCATGTTGTATAAGATTTTAAACAGAGTAAAATTAAAACATTCAGAAAAAAAACAATTGGATGTTCTCTGCACTGACAGAATATTTACGTTTTATAAAAATAGTGGGTGAAAAGAAGCGTCCATGATAGTAAAATTTATAAACAAACACAAATATTTTGACCTGATGTTTGATATTATGTGAATAAACACATCTGCCAGTTTCAAATGGCTACTAGGTTAACAGTTGCATGTACTGTATATATTTTTTTAACACTACTTTTTTCCATTCTTATTCAAGATACAGGTAGTTTTGCGCATTAAAAATGTTACATGTTTCATTTTCTATTATATGTCTTATTAAATTATCATGGCTTTTTTTGCAAAACATGCTATGAGATTGACAGTTTTTCATGGTTACGGTAATGAGGATTTTTGTATTTTTTCTGTTAAAATGTCAGTAAAATAAAAAATGTTTATGAATTATTTTTAACATGTCATACATTGTTTTTTAATTAATAAAAAATAATGTGTTAATGCAAGTGTTTTTAAGAAAATCACGTGTGACAACTTCAAATAAGGTTTTTGTGGGAAGCGCCCAAACAATTTCGCTTAACAAATAACATTATTTCAAACTCCACAGGGTTTCCTGGTGACGGCAGTATGCTGTCGAAGTTGAGCAGGTTTCAGCCAGCTGCACAAAAACGCATTCACTCTCAGAATTGTTCTAGAGTTATTCTTAGTTACACCAGATATGACAAACAAACATTGCAGGTTTTACCACAGACACTCATCAATTTTTCATCAATTACGTTATACTTCACTAACCACTTATAACGAAACCTTGTGTGATATTTAAAGTGCATCAAATTGGCAGGATCGGTAAGTTCACCAGAATTATAGATTAAATGTGATCAAACTTCTAAACCAGTATCTTAACTTCACAAGTACAGTAAAAAAGAACTTAATCTTTCAAGAGCAAATTATACAGTAAATCTTCAGAAATCAAAAACAACCCAGACTCTTAAACTCCTTCTGGCTCTTTCTTTAATGCCTTGTGTTGACGTGAGTAGGTGGTTTCACTCAGCATAAGTTGATGTCTATAAGTAATTATGCACGGTGTATGCAGTGTATGAATCTGAAATGAATGTATGAAGTCGGTTAGACACAATTTTGACCACAGTTATGATGCCATAAAAAGAGTCCATGAAGAGAGGTCTTACGAGCAGAAGCTAGGGTGCACAACAAGACCTAAATGTGTATCTTACCTCAGAGAATTTGTTCCACAAGTCATCTCTCGCTGCGTTCCCCTACATGTACGTCATCAAGTAATCCTGTGAACAGACAGAGACGCAGAATCAACAAAAGCAGCAAAAAAAAAAACATTTCTTCAAACAGCGAACGCAGGTGGCCAAATACATTCCGACAATAACACTGCTAATCCTCACAACTCAAAGTCTAATATATGCAAATTAGTACCAGCTGTTTGGGTGTGATTGGCTGTCAGTTCAAGGAGGACCATAAGGAGGCCAATTAGAGGCTAATTGTGTGGTTCGACTCGATGCTGCATCAGCGAGTCACAGCGTGAGAAAGTACACAACTCTGTACAAAATACATCTACAGGACATTCCTAGAGTTTCTATCAGACGTTCGGTTATCTAACAACATGATAGAAAACTTCACTTTTGCAAAAGGAAAAAGTATATTTTTCCAAACTTTAAACGTAAACATCCCCCCCCACAAAAAAGAATTGTGGGTGTTCTGCGCTATTGAAGCTCCATCACCCAACATCACACTGATAAAAGACGTCACCTCTCAAACAAACTCTACATTATCAGTGACTCTGTTCTGCCCTGTAGTCTCAGCGATACAGGTGGTGGATGGTGGACGATACGGAAGAGTCTGATATATTCTTGAGTGCAGATATATCTTTCATCTGATAAAAATTTCTGTAGGAAACGTCTTTCCCCCAGTATAAGATTCCTTGATAAGTCGAGTGACTGCAAGCGATAAACCCATGAACTGTAATGCTCTCTCTGTTGCTGGAGTTATGAGCCACTGCTGAATAAATCCAACACAGACCGCAGACCGCTGCTGAGACTACAAAAACAGTGTTTAGGTTTTACATTCTTTTTCTCTTTGTAGAGCCAAAGCTAAATTTGTGTTAGACTTGGATTCATGAAAACGAATTTCCTTCCAGTGCATCCGTGCTATTTCCAGCACTTCTTAGAATAAATTCACATTATCAGCTCAAGTTCTATACGTTTTATTTTCACATGGTTTAAATACGAACTGATGGTTTTGTTGCAAGGACTCAGTGGTGATCCGTGCCTCCACTTCAGGGGGAGCGGGAATTCAAAATATGTGTTCAGCGTTCAACGTGTGTGGCACGTCTTCCAAATACGTGTTCGGCACGTCACGTGTGCATCGCGCATCATGTCGAAATAAAAGAGACACTTGGGTTTGCTAGTTACTGCTTAAATGTGTAATCAGAGTTAAGTGTCAAGCAATTGTCTCGAGAGTATCTTGTGAGTCACGTGACGCCCAAAAAACATATTTCGACATAACGCGCCACACACATGATTGGCTAAATATATGTTTTGACGAGCTTCGCATTATGCTTGCCTTGAAGCATATGCTTCCCTTGTCACTGCAAGGACTGGTTATATATGTGATATAATATAACCTATCAAATGGCTAAAAATGCAGGATTGTTTTCAACCCAGCTTTTGGACTAAGTGGGGACACGAGTTTCAGAAAAGACAGCCGTCATTCTGAGCAAACTGAATGAGGAGAATGAAAGCATGAGCCAGTCTCAGTTTCAAGCTCACTATCTGCACTGCTGAGCTGCCAGAGAATCTAAGATTTGGGACTGAAGCAGAACCACATTTACATCGTTGCTGGATCTGTCAAACCATTGAAATAAGCCTTAGCTCTGTAGCTCAGTGACCATGTGTTCCAATCTAATCTCTTAATGGGCCGTCATTTTGACACTGATGTGTTTCCGGCCGCAGCAAGAGGGAACGAATAGATGGACAGGTGCCAAAGTTAAGATGATTATTTGCACTTCTCTCAAAACACATTAAATATAATGAAGTACAAAAACTTAATAGTCGACAGGGAAATACAACAACTCTGAGAATCTACTATAAGAACTAAGTTCTTCATGTAAAAGATGGAGCATGGGGAAAATGGTATTACCAAACCCTCAAGCTATACTCAAATCATCACTGTCGTTCAAAACTAAATTATTTTAAAACAGTTTATGGTAAGCCAATTTGAACCTGGCCATTTTAACAGAAAAAAAGTAATAAGGCTTTAATAAATCAAGTTTCATAAAGAGAGACAAAATAAACATATGTCGTAAAACTCATTATCCTCTCTGAGCTGGAAACGTTTACAAAGTCATTTTAAATGATATATATTGGCAAAAACTTCACTGCCGACAGTTTCAGATCCCAAAAGAGTTTGACTTTAGCGCTAATCTAAAGTGCTAAGCAAACATGGTATTATAGCATATATCAAACAGCAGCATCGGTCGAAAATATCCAATTCTATGAACCTTAACTTTTAGCATAGTAAGTGTAGTTTTGCTTTAATTAGTTCATTTGAAGAAGGACGGAACCAGACGCAGAGTATAAAACAACAAATATAACAACCCCATTTGTATTCAGTTCTTGATGCTGCACATCTAAACGGCTTACGAACGGAACGAAAAAGATTGATCGCTTTCGCTATGCGAGTCCCTCAGAGCTAAAACGCGAGTTTTCGGCAAACATCTTCATCACAGCAACCAAAGCAGATCATAAATAATTCATTACTCATCATCCTAAATGAGTTCCCTCAGAAGCGATGGGGAAATATATGGACAATTTTCCTGCATATGAGAGCAATTTTGAGGCAATGGAGGTGGATTGTTTGGTGAAGTGTTGCTCTTTTTTCACCAGCATTCAGAGGGACAGCAAGACATTCCGCAAGAAAGACAGAAGAAGCGAGACTAAAGCGGCTAAACACAGTGTGGATGAGAGGAGAAAGACAGCTGCCGGAGGAGCCTGCTGGGAGTTTAGAAGAGAGAAAGTTGGAAAAATTGGATCTTGCACAAACTCTTCCTGTCTTTCAGTCGGAAATTGAATGGATGGTAATGTGGCCATTTCATGTATAGAAGATATTATGTGCCCACAATACCTGCCGGGATCTCATGGGCTGTCAGGAACCCCCAGAGCACTGACAAACAGGACATTGGACCATTGAATCAATGAAAGACGTTTCAATTCAAATGCCACGGTTTTAAAGCACACTTGTCCTGAACCATTTTTATATGTCCGCCATTTCATATTTCCTACATTCTTATTACATGAAATATCTGAAAATGGGGTTTAAAGCTGTGTGCAGAAATAAGATGGACTGAGAACAGCTTCTAAACCTCACTGTTATACAAATGCCTGTGTTTGTTTGCAAGCTCAGAAGATAGATGGTAAAGCAACCGTTCACATTTTGCGTCTTTTGCGCGCAATTTGTTTTAGTGTAGGCGCGCTGCAACCGTTCACAAATAAGGAGAGACGCAATTCGTTTTTTTAAGTGTAGACGCGCTACAACAACACTCAAATAGGGAGCAACGCAATTCGTTTTTTTAAGTGTAAACGCGCTGCAACCACGCTCAAATAGGGAGCGACGCAATTCTTTTTTAAGTGTAGACGCGCTGAAACTTCACCAAAATAGGGAGCGACGCAGTTAGTTTTTTTAAATGTAGACTCGCTGCAATCGTCGGCGCCGAAATCGAGATGAAAATATTTCAACTTTTCAGAATGCCGCACATGTCATGTGATAAGAACCAACCAACTAATATGACAAACTCGGTAAAGATTGACAAACAGATGATCACAGCATATATAAATATAGTAGCAGAGTTATTGCAAGTTATTTTCAGTGCATATAGACAGTTTAAAAGTGACAACATAAACAAATGTTACTTCGGGGGCTGCAGTTAACTTCTTTTACACATTCACAAACAATAGAATGCCTGTATATAATTTCTGATAACAAGCAAAACAAACCTAGAAGAACGGTTACTTCGCTAAACTTGTATCTCCAATATTTCGAATTTAGACTCCGATACCAATCTCAACCGCTGGATGTCAATGTACCATACGTTTTATTTAAATGTGTTAAAACTACAGGACCCATCCAACAAATAGTTTATTTTGAAAAATTAACACACAACAAAATTCAACAAATCGTTTCTTTATTACAATTATTATACAGTAAAATGATAATATAATTCATATTTATGCGCGTCCGATATCTTTGGTTTATACCTCCTCGTTTCAACGGCTAGTGTGGCCCATGGTCTCTTAGCAACGACAGATGCCAGGAAAGCGCAATCTTCTAGGTGCTTTGAAAAAAAGTAGAAAGGCAGTTCGCGTTTTAAGACACGAAATGTGAATCGCCCCTAATGGTGGTCTACAACACTTTCTACAATCATAACTTTTGTGTTTGTGATAGGCTACTTTCACAAGTATCAGTTTAGTACAGGACATACTGCACAAAGTTTAAAACAATGTTAGCTTACAGACAACATGACCTGATTGTGGCATCATCAGCCACTATTAGCAACGTTAACCCTTTCCCTAAAAACATAACCCAGAAAAACCAACAGCATCTCAACCCTAAAATGCAGTCACTTGAAGAGATTCGTCGGTCTGTTGAAGGTGAAAAAGTTGTAAACATCTAACAACTACAAGGTTGACTTACATGCCAAAAGAATGATGTGTAACTTCAACAAACAGAAAAAAAAAGAATACTCTATTTATTCATCACCCCCTCAGCTAGTTTAATGAAATTAGTTGTTGCAACGTTCATGCGACGTCACTACCAAATCATCCTGAATCAATTCACCAGAGCACAGTGATGATGACTCAAGACTATGCGGGGAGTCTGTTTGTGCCGAACGATGAGTCTCAACAGATGAGAGGAACTACACAGACAAAGCTGCTTTTATAACAGCCTGACAAAACCATCAGCAAAAGCAGCAGGTTACTAGAAAAATGGTTGTGATTGTGATCATTATAGATATGAAATGTATCTCCAAAATGAAAATTTAACTAATTGTATGACTCCTTGCTTCCAAGCCAAACGTGATGGCGGCACTTCACACGGTAACAAGCTGTTACAGCTCTAAGGATAAGAAATGCACGTAAACTGAGAAGCGATTATAATTATCCAACTGCTCGTAGCAAAACCTCATGTGGCACTCAGAAGAATCTAAGAATGTGAATTTTACACTTGTTGAGGTAAACATGTTTTAAGGGTTAAGGTAAAAAGCCCGATTCAGATGTAGACGCGCTGGCGTGCACAAATAGTGGGCGACAAGGTCACAACATTTTTCTAGCCGCGTCGGCGCCGCATCGAGATGGAAATAGTTCAACTTTTCTCTATATTAGCTGAACTACTTTTTCATTTTCTGCTATAAAAAGTTCTCTCTGGGGATTTCAGCTTCTTAAATTCCTTTCATCAAATTTTTTTCATCAGTGACACATCTATTCGTTCTTTATTCATTTACATAGAGATGTTTGAAAATATCAAAAATATCTTAACGCAATCATAAATGTGAAACCAGTATCTTCTATACACTGTGCAATCAAACATTGACGGTTTTGTCTCGAATGGTAATATTGTGGTCAAAATCATAAAAGTAAACTCGACATTCTGCATCCCTGAAAATGTTCATTTCAGAATTAAATGAGGACAGAGCTTTAAAGAAAAATTTAAGCAAGAAACTACATTAAAAAGTTCTGTACATATAACACCACAATCCTTTTAATATGTAACATTTTTATAATGTATAATTCATACACAGAGCCTCATAAGCATATTCATAAGGTAAGAATCCTTCCTAAGGTGGGCGAAATATTTCTGTGGTGTGAAAGCATCTGTGTGGACATGAAGAGAAAGGGAGCGAGAAGAGAGCAACTGACTTACATTGAGTCCTCTCTGGAATAGCGGCTGTCCCATGACATTAGCCAGCATACGGATCAGCGCGGCTCCCTGCAGACACACAATAAACACACATTCAATAAAAGATTCTCATGCCTGCTGGACTCTGTTTCTCCCAGTGGTCTACTCTGTACGGTTTCCATTCACTTAAAGACCGCCACTGCTGTCCTTTCAACTGTTTGCAAAGAAAATAAATGCAAAAATTATCTTTACAGTAAATTAGAAAATGAAGCTCTTTAAAGAAAATCAATGGCACACTTTTTAACCCAAGAACCACGTTAATACTTTACTATTTTACTAACACTTTTAACAGTTAGTTAATGCATTATCAAAAATAAGCTAACAATAAACAATACCAATACAGCATTTATTAATGTTACTTCATGTTAATTTCAGCATTTACTAATACATTTATAAAATCAAAGATCGTCACTGTTAACATTAGTTAATGCACCACGAACTAACATCAATAATTGTTATTACATTAACAAGGATAAATATATGCTGCAAACTAAATTGTTCAACAATATCTCATTTTAGATAATGCATTCACTAATGTTAACTAATAGTACCTTATTGTAAAGTGTTACCAAATTCTTTGGGTTTGAAAAATGTTCTTATGAATTCATCTTATTTTTATTTTATATTTATATAAACGTGTTGTATACAGTATTGCGTGTATTGTATAATGCAATTTATGAAACAAAAGTCTAAGAAAACAAGGGTAAAAAGACACAAAATGTTATCAGTACATCTTAAATTGTACTCCATCTGAAAAGTTGCATTTAGCGCTCGAATGGGCTTGTTTTACTTTAAACTTTGATTTACTTTAATAATGCCATATGAATGTGTGTGCTTTCTGGAGCTTTAACAAGTCACTTATATATGACCTACATATTTATATAAAATATTGAATTTTTAAGAAAGGAAAAGAAGAAGGAAGAAGAAAGAAAGAAAGAAAGACAGTTTCCGATTCAATATCCCCATCTCTTAAAATTCCACCCCTTAAAATATGTGTGATGTCAATCCCTGATACAGTAACTTGTGAAGAGTTATGATATTTCAGTGAGTTTACAGTGGGAGGAGGTGATGCAAGACTGCTGAATGTCAGGATCACAACACTGACAGAGCTCATAACACTTTGTAAGCAAACCTGTGCCGGACTGATGACATGGGCAAAAAACTCTAGACAGAATGAAGGGTTGAAATGGGATGTTTTGACTTAGGTTAGTAAGCAACAATGTAGAAAAAAAACAGATCGTCCTAGCAACCATAAGCACAGTAGAACAAATATTGACAAGACTTAAAAAAAATAAACAAACAAATAAATAAACAAACAAATGTAAAATGCTACATCAGATTGAAAGAGGTGCTTATACCTTTTTATATGCGATCCAGTCAAACACCCTGTCGATATCAGTGGCTTCAAACACTTCTTGAGAGATTGGATGAGAATTAGCCAAACCGTCCAATAACATCACCTCATGTAGAACATCAGTCAGTTTCTCCTGTGGATGAGAGAGAAGAAGAGTTTCAGTTGGATTCAATTTTTATAGTTAATCAAACTGCATAGTAACTTAAGCTCTTCTAAAACCGTTATTGTATATATTAAGTAAAAGTAAAACAACTGAGATATTTCCTTGAAACAAAATCAATAAATGTTTAAATAAACATAAAATTAACACACCTGCTGACGAACACTAAAGGGTTTACAGTATATTCGCAGCAGTTATTGTAGCCTACCCACAATGATACCCAAAGTTATATAATGAACATTCAATGCTGCCTCGTGATAATACAAGTATTATCCGTGTGGAGAAATTTGAGGAAGGCTTAAATATTTTTTAAGAAACCACAAATTAGGTCCAGTGTGTCATTTTTTTAAAGGATCTATTGACAGAAATGCAATATAATATACATAACCAGAGGTCGCGTTAGCACATGGTACATGATCGTGGTATCCAACTAAAATGTAGAATATCAGGTTAGCAAATCTAAAATTAGCGTAACGTTAAAACAACACCACAAAAGCATATCATTTTACAAATTGTTTCTGCCAGTTACTGTAAATGAGAATGGATTGAATGTGAATCACATGAATTATAAATGAAACAAAACACTGCAGGTTCATATTCAGAACATCTTCATAACGGGCCCACCAGCAAAATCTCTGTGTTGACGACATTAAGATTTTATTATTTTATTACTTGATATGGTGTTATGTACAGACGTGAGACAGCTGGAAAACAATCATGCGTTATAAGTTTGGATTCGATTCTTAAAATTCTTTATTGCACCTATATACTCAGAGGCATTATGAATAATTCACTCTCATTAAAGCTTTGGCAGCTTGATTAAAAATCCTACTGAAGACATTTATCCAACAGAGCAGCATATTATAATCCAGGCACTTCGTTTTAAGCAAAAAACGAATCCGAAAATAAATGTCAATTTAATGTTACTAAAACTATAGTAAACAAAGTAAAAACATAATTTAAAGTACACCTTAAAACATGATTTTACTCAGTAGCAGAATTTGTATGTACCCCGTTTTAACATCCCGTTTTAATATTCTACTGTTTGAGCAACAATAGAAAGTGAAACCTGATTACTCGTTTTTACCGTCATCATTTTCCATCTCACATTCTGAAGTTCTGATAAAAGCAGGTAAATGAAATTACACCAGACATACATTAGACCATTAAAATGATGATAAAACAGAGAAGTGCTTACAAATCAATAACAGAGATCTGAGAGTAAACATACTAAAATTGATCTGTGGTTTCTTGGGTGGCTTTTTGTTTTACTTCTGGAAGAAAGTTTCTCTTGGATGGCACTGAAATAAATGAGCTCTTACTTGACATCCATCCACTTTCTGTTGCTAATGGCAGCAGCTAATGAAGTGTGACTTTCCTTACTATGCTATCACATCCAAGGTACAATAACTTGTAGATACATCACATAAACTTGAAACTTGCAATGCTTAATGGACTGTTAAAATAATTCTTCATTCATATTTAATTTCAGAAAAAGCATTTTGGGGGAAGTAACGACTTTTTTAAATCAATGACCTCATTTGATGAGCTTTAATGATCATTTAAGTTTGAAATATCTAATGCTGATCGGGTCTAGTAAAAGAAAACACTTTGTGACGCATCTTATTCCGTTTTCTGTCGTACGGTTACTTTGTAAACCAGACGAAATTATTCTCACAGGTTAATATGTGGGCAATCCAGCATTAAGGATGTGACATTTTGCGTTATGGATGTGATAAACTATATTGTACTCAACCCTTGTTACTAGAGTCTAAACATAATAAATCTGTCTATGCAAAAAAAAAATTTAAAAAGGGGAAATAAACGTGTGTTGTTGATGTGTCATTTTGTGTATGGATGTGATAAACGCTCAGAGAATGTATGTGTTACCAAAATATTGAATCATCTGTTTATATTGTACTGTACCCTTGTTAATAGTCTAAACATAAAAAATATCAGTCTATGAACAAGTAAAAGTTTCTTTATTTAAATTTTTCACTTTTATTTTTGTTTTGCTACGTGGAATTAGATTCAAATTTAACACATACACACAAAGCTTTTATTAAAATGAACCAAAAATGTGCTGTATGTGAATACAGTGTGACAGAGAAGGTGAAACAGACAGAAAGTGAGAGAGAGCTATCCAACAGCTGGTGAGGTAGAGTTTATTTTATGCGAGTCACATAATGTGGACTCTCAAATCAGTGCATGAGAAGAGTCTCCATCTGCTCTATATGTGCACTCAACAAGAAGCTTACATCCAATGATACTTAGACCTGCATAACATCATCATAATATCATCACTTCCTGTCAACTTTCCATAAAAACGCCACAGTACTAAACTGATCAGTAACCTTGGAGCAATGCCTGATGGGTATACAGCCTCTTTTAGAGACTCCATGGTAACCAGATGTGAGGATAACATGATGAACATGACAAAGAGGAAACAGTTCAGATGTTATGAGCGGCTGAAGGACCTGTAACCCATTTTAATGACCTCTTAAACAGCTTTCCATATCATATCCCAGTCCCAGTTTGGACTACTCGCTCAAGTGTGAAATATCCATATTGTGGTACCAAAATGATTATAGTCCCATCAGCAGCTGCTGAAGTGTTTCTAACAGAGGTCATTATGTGAAAGATCCAATCGATCTCTGAAATGACGTTTCTAAACGATGTTCTCTGCTTGACTGATGCCCCATGACCAAGGTGGCTTGGTGCAGGAAATATAAAAATACTGAGATGGATCGCATGTGCATTTGTACATATTTTACTAGGTTGCTAATTCGCATGAATTCGTACGATGTTAATGGTAAACATGTATGATTGTTAGACAAAAGGCAACACGGAAGCCCCTCCCCTAACACCACCACTAAACCTAAGATCACAGGCACAAAAGCAAATCGTCCTAAAACGTTAATGAATAACCTAGTACGAATTTACAAGAATTAGCCACCTCGTAAAATAGCTCCGAACTCCAGTGAGATTGTATATGAGCAATGAATTTTGAGGAACTTTATCAATGTTTTTCTAATTAAAAATATTAGTTTACTTGTAAAACTTGCAAGAAGTCTTTAGTAAATTGGAATCCACCGCTGAACTATGTTGGTACGAACCTAGCAAACTAGGTATGTAAAGCTTTTCAATTTGGGTAGGCCAAATCCAGGCAAAAAATCCCCCACAAAGTGCAAGAGGTTAAAGGGATCGGTCTCCCAAAAAAGAAAATTTGGTCCTGAATTGCTCAATCTCTAGTTGTTCTAAATCTGTATACATTTCTTTGTTTGGTTAAACACAGAGAAAGATATTTGGACGAATTCTTGTAACCAAACAGATCTTGGACCCTCTTGACCACCATAGTAGAAATTACAATGGTAGCCAAAAGTGTCCAATAACTGTTTTGCTGGCCTACATTCTTCAAAATATCCTCTTTTGAGTCCAACAGGACAATTGAAATTATGAAGTATTTTTTCCTACTATGGTAGTCAATGGAGTCCAGAACTTTTTAGTTATAAGCGTTCCGTACATCTTTCTCTGTCTTCCTCAGAAAAAATACATTTATAAAGATTTTGGAACAACTCAAAGGTCAGTAAATGACGGAATTTTAATTTTAGGGTGAAGTAACCCTTTAAGGTCATTGAACGACTGCCATTCTCAAAGCACATGGTCCTTAGTGTACACTGCTGTCTTTTATAGGATTTATTCAAGTCACGACCACATGTCCAACGTAATTTACATGCTATTGAAGCTCACAATAGCTCACTTAGTTACTGACTCATGTTCACAAGTAGAAGACACAAACATAATTCAATAAGCATGACTCCAACAGGAAAAAGCATCACAGAACGGTGTCGTGATTTGCAGCAGATAATTTACATACTTATTCAATTTTATCAGCCGAGCTTTGAGTGTATCACTCTTCAACCCGGCTGCATTACAGGCCACTCAAGCAGAATAGCATTATGCTAATAGCTAGCACCATTACGCTTAAACAAAAGCGGCTGTAGACTGAGAAATGTTTGTCATTGAATCATTTCATAACATACTCAAAGGTGGATTTTACTGCAAATATAAGCGATAAGTAGACACTGCGCCGTTAGAAATAAAGATAAGATCATTTATCATATGCAGTTACAGTGTGCCGTCTGCTATTGTAATAAAGCTATATGCACCAACAGAGATCACCTTATAGATTTATTTATTTATTTACATGAAGTCAACCGACAACAATCAATTTGTTCGGTATCTTGTCAAGAAATCTTAGAGGTCAATTTTTCGACATTGGGATTTTCACATCATCTGAAAGCTGAATATATAGGCTTTCCATTACTGTGTGGATAGTTAGGATAGAAAAATACGGCCGAGATTCAACTATCTGAAAATCTGCAATCTGAGGGTTCAAAAAAATACGAATATTGAGAAAATGGCCTTGAAAGTTGACCAAATTAAGACCTTAAGATAACATATTACTTACAAAAAAAGTTTTCATATATTTACGGTAGAACATTTAAAAAATCTTCATGGAACATGGTCTTTACTAAATATCCAAATGATTTTGAAATAAAAGAAAATAAGATTTAAGACTTGGTTTTGTGGTCCAGGCCCTGTGGAAAAAAAAACAGCATATGCTGGGTTAGGTATGTTTTGATGCTGGTTTCAGATGGATATTTGCTGGTTTAAGTTGGTCATGTGCTGGTCCTTAGCTGGTTTACGCTGGTGAGGAACCAGCACATGACCAGCTTTAACCAGTACTAGACCAGCTTAACCAGCACAAACCAGCAAACCAGCATCAAAACATAACTAACCCCGCATATGCTGTTTTTATAAAAACAGGAGGGTCACATTTATGTTTATTTTGCTAATGTTCTATTGACAGAATGATTACAGAGGTAATTGTTTGTTTAACTTGTTGAATTAATGTTTTTTAATTCAATGTTTTGTGAATTAAACATTTTTGTGCTTTCACTTTACTTCCGCACCAGTGAGATTTAGTGAAACTCTAGTTTACCAATTTTATTACATTTTACATTCATTGGATTATTCATGAAACATTATTAATGAATCACAGTGGCAATTTAAATGACTAGAAATGGCAAAACATCTTACCATGTTCCACTTTGGAACGAGGAACTCAGTCCCAATGTACTCAAAGAAGTGAGCAAATCCCTCCTTTAGCCAAACGTCCTCCCACCAGACTGGTGTTACTAGATCTCCAAACCACTAGACAAGAGAAAACATGAACAAACAATCACCAACAGAGAACAAGAGTGACCATTATAGAGATATAATGGTATCTGGACTGGCAATATAGAAGAAATAAAGCAAAAGACATGTGTCTGTATTGTAAATTGAAAGCAGACTAACTGAACAATTTTACAAGATTTGCCTGTTTGAAAATGACAATAATGTAAAGCTGCCACGTAAACCATATAACTATTGCATTGTGTCAGGTATGACAAGATGGACTAAATCTGTACCAAAATATAACATATTTGAGATATGACGAATTATCGGCACCCCGTAAAGCAGAAGAACTTATCTTACAAAAACAGTTTTTCAGAAAAATTGCTCACAAAAGGCTTCACAGAACATTGAGAAGCAGGCATATCTTCTAGAGTATGATTAATAGAAGCCCAAACAATCAATTACCTTCAGCTGTGAAATTAGAGGAAAAAAAACGTATTTCACACAGTGTTCATACCCCGGCACTCTGCCAAGGACACTGTAAAATGAACAGTCAAAACCAGAGGAAAAGGTTTTCGATTATGGAACGCCCCATCTGGAAGTTAGAAAGTGTCCAAAACTCTTGGACTCCTGCCATTGTGCGCAGATGACACTGGGTTAAGCAGGGTTATGGGTATTTTGAAGCAAATTCAGTTCCAGTGGGAGCTGGAACTCCGTAGCAGTCAGCGCTATCAGCAGTATCTGACAGCAACATGAGGCTCTTAAACAGTCTAATGGAATATTCATACGTTATTCAGAAACATTAAGGCAATTTACATGCACTTCAGTTCGCTTTTAATCAGACCAAAGAAGTCAACAAGATGACTCCAGTGGGATAGTTAATGTCCTCGAAAGCATGTTAGTACTAAAAGGCATACGGTGACAGAAGGATAACTTGATACAAATCTTGTTGTTCAGCTAAAGTCATACACATCTGCATCTTGCAAAGCTTAACTAAGAATTAGTCAACAAAGTTTAAGTTCTTTTAGGTGAACTGTGACAAGTTATACAACTTTCCAAATTAGTTGAGAATGGCTTTAAAGGGACAGTTCACCCCAAAATAAAATTCTGTCATCATTTACTCACCCTTGAGTTGTTCCAAATATGTATACATTTCTTTGTTCTGATGAACACAGATAAAGATATTTGTAAGAATGCTTGTAGCCAAACAGTTCTTGGCCACCATTGTAGAAACAATTTTAATGATAGTCAAAAGTGCCACAAAATAGTTTGCTTTCCTACATTTATGTTTTATTATGTTTGTGTGGCCGCTCGAGTGCCGGCCACACAAAAAAGTTGATTTAACGTTCGCCGGTTCCCACCTCCTTCTTCCTTCCTTCCTTTGAACATTGTTACACATACATTCTTCCATCTTTCTCCCCTTGTTCATAAGAACAAAGTAATTTATACAGATTTTGAACAAGGTAAATGATGTCAGAGTTTTCATTTTTAGGTGAACTGTTCCTTTAAGAAGATGGAAACTGACATGACTCACAACTGTAAATGAATGCCTCCACCAAACAGTCTTGAACTTAAATGCCTATAAAATGTTTAAATGTAATTTAGTGACATTAAAGAAGGAGGTTCATATGAGGTCTGTCTGCAGCATGAAGTATGTGACTGTGGGGTATAAAGGGGTTTGCCATAGTCTGAAAGCCACGGATCTTAAAGTAGCCCTGCAGATGCACTTGAGTTCATGCACACGTGTTAGAATTGGAGCTGCAAAAAAACGTAAGTTTTTCCAAGGAATTTTTGAAGTTTAGACAAGTCCCACATTGCACCAAAAGTGCATTGATAAAGACGAATGAACAGATAAATCAATAATTTGGAGTACTGCTAAAGATTTGCAAACCTCAACAAACTCCAATGAACTAGAATTGGACACTGCCCCGAACCTCCTTAAAACCACTTTGTTATAAATGAAAAGCATCGATTCAATCATTGACTCATTTCTATCTTTATAAATGAGCCAGACATGAGTGATTAAGACTAGACTCTTCTCCTCTCCACTGACACAGACTTTATTAATCCTCATATTCACTGTCTAACTCGTATTAAACATGCAACATTTTTTTTCCCACATATTTGAGATATGTGCTATACTTAAAAGTAAAACCACAAACAGAGAGAGCTCAGATAATCACAGACAATCTGTGAGAACATAAACTCAACATTAGTCTCACGTTACCGCCTGAAAACTGCATAATAAGGACTTTTCAGATGGCCGATAATTTTATTCTGAGAATCTGAAATGAGAAAATAATTGTTATTGAGCGAGTGTGACATTTTAACTACACCACTGACTGGGCATATTTAGCAACAGCCTACAGCAGAGTTATAATAGTTTTGATTTTAGTTTAAAATAAGCTTTTATAATTAGATTTTTAGTTTTTTGTTATTTTAGTTAAAGTTTTAGCAATTTTGGTATGCTTTAGTCCTTTTATAATTTATTGTTTTATTTTAAATGTTGCTATATAAGATTAATTTAATTTAGTTGTATTTTATTTTTTATTTATTATTATAATTTTACTGCTTTAAACCGACTTCAGTTTATTTGGCAACATTTCCATTTTTCCTTGAGTTAGGTTTCTCCAATAATGTTTAGGTCAATTTCTTATTATATTTCAATGAACAGGAACGTTTTCAAAGTTTTAATTTTAGTAAACTAAAGTAACCTTGGTCTACAGTTACATGATATTAAAATGATGCAGATTGGAGAGAATGAGAGGTAGTACCTCTGGAGAGAGAGGTGGACTAATGGCCTTAGAGAATGATGAATAAACCTATAAAATAACACTACATGCCAGCACCCCTGCCACTTATCAATTCTCTCCAGGTACAAACATGATTATTAGTTTAAAGGCAGGCCTTTTAATATACAACAGAAGAAGACCTGGATGAATGCTGATCTAATGCATTCTCAATAAATGAGGCGATCAATATGTCAGATGAGTTTAAGCCCCACCTACTTTGATGTTCTGATCAACAGTGTACGGCACAAAGCTTCAATGATCAAGCTTTAAGATATTCACGAAAGCTAAATAATAACTACAAACAAACTGCTTATAATTATCACAGCAGTACATGTTTGATATGTAAACACTACAGTAAATACAGCTCTGCACATTTTCAGTTTTCTTCAAACGGTGTCAGTGGTCAATATTATTTCATCGTTTCCTCCTTTCAATTATTTTTTGATCATAAAACAGAGGTTTTGTACGCTGCAAACAGCATGATCTGAATTGTCCTCATAAATTGCAGCATAAAAGATGCTCCTTATTACTGTGTCTCAAACAATATGATGATTTTATGGCTCCCTGTGATAGCGTTTTAGTGTAAAATGCTGATGGTAGCTCACACATAGCTGTATTATCTGTTGCAGACGTTGGAACGGGAGAGCTGGTGATTTTTCTTCCATACAAAATAGAAAACAATACAAATAGAAAGAGTGAGAAAAGCTGTGTTGGTGGGCTGCTTATCTGTTTCACTCATTGAGCTCCGTATCAAAGCAACAACAGCACCCAAGAACACAATGCAGAGCTACATCTCCAACAAGCTCATACATAATCCACCATAACAAAAGACACTAAAATTCAAGCTTTTCAGCAAAATAGGGGTTGCATACAAAAGCAAGTGAAAAATGACTAAACTCCATGCATGGACAGTTATCCAATGGTTCGTTTACAACTTATGCAGATGATGAATGTGTGGGGTTGAACTCTATTTGTTGAACATCCTTTTAGAGTAAAAACACATTGAGTCCTGACTACTTGTTTGATCTGTTTCTAATAATTTGGTAAAATCCAATGATTTTAAACAAATCAGACTGAGAGGCCTTTTACACATCATGGGCGTTGTTTAACCTCTCACAGCCTAAGCAGGTGTTCATGTAAATCTCAAAGATAAATGAATAAACAAGTCTTTCACTTGACTAAAAAACACATAAAATAACACTAAATTGCATTTAGCATAATGCAGTTTTACATAAAGCATGCTGGGAATTGGAAATCGCCCAAAACCAGTCGTGTTGAATTAACTTGTTTAAATTAAGTAAACTCAAGAATTTATTTCTGAGTTTAAGCTACTGTACTTAATCAAATGAATTGCTGTATCTTAAGTCAATGGAGATCAATTCTAAAAACATATTCAAATAGATTTCTGCTAAATACATCAGCTATTAAGCTAATGTATTAGGTGAACTAAACATTTTTTTTACATTAGGTATAATGCCCTTATTTACATCTAGTGAATTTCAATATAAGGTTTTACAGTGAGAAATATATTTGAAATAATGTTAGCTAATGAGATTTCTGGGTCACCATTGTATACCATTAAAAAGGTTGTCAAAGTTGAATCAGAACGGTTTGTTTTCAACCGGTCTTGTTGTACATTTTCTAAAATATTTTCTTTTGTTGTTTAACAACAAACCAATACAATCGTTCTTTCTACTAAGGTAGTAGATGGTGCGCTGGGAATCTCGGTTAGAAAACATTCATCCAAATATCTTTCTTTGCGTTTAACCAAACAAAGAAATTCATTCAGGTTTGGAACAACATGAGGGTGAGTTGTTCATATCAGAATTTTCATTGTTGTGTGAACTATCTCTTTATTCAAGAATCCTGTAAGATGAGATGAGAAAAGTGACCCCATCAGATCTAATCATGACTTTAAATAATGTGTAACTACTTGTTTTCCGAGAATGGTTATTATGTGTGTGTGTTTTACCTGATGGCAGATCTCATGCACCACCACCATGGTGAGCTCCATCTGATGGAGAATGAAGAGACTTCAGGATCGAACAAGATCTTCCGCTCCACAAACACACTCAGACCCCAGTTCTCCATGACTGCATATGGATGCTTGGGAACTACCAGCAGATCTGTACACAGAGAGGAAGGTCAGGTCAATGATGAGGAACCAGGATTAATAAGAAAAAATATAAATCTGCAGTACATAGTGCACACGCTACACTTTATCAGTCGAGTAATTCTAAAAATAAATGTTTTAGCATGAATGAAGAGGACAAATGGGGCTGATTAACTAATAAAAGTAAATTAATGGGGCAGAGGCACTAACACAGACGTGCATTGCACAGAGATTCTAAAAAAGTCCATGTGCTCAAAGAAGCAATTTGGCTTGGAACATAGGTGCCAGAACTTAAATCACATGGCAAAACAACAATTGGAGAAATCCAGACATCATACTCCAAAGACACCACATGATGAAAGGCTGACAGATGCGCTCACAGAGATACAAGCATAGGTGTTCAGATCCCAACAGCGGGAATGAAAAGCAAATAGAGGTGTCAAGATTCAAACACTATGTTCTGACACAAAACACCGGGTTGACACAATCCTCTGACTGAAACTATATACAACCTCACAGAGGTGACAGACAAGTGTATTCAAATCGAACCATTTCTAATTTTAAGCAGAAAATAAACCAAAACAAAATAATAAAACAATCATATATCCCTCCGAACATATTTAAAATAAATCAGTTGTCTGAACGTCTCCATCAGCACTGTTTCAGGAAGGATTCATCCGTCAACAAGAACAGAAGTATGTAAACCTATGGTGATGGTAAATCCAGATCTCATTATCATCCAAAGAGGAAGAGGAACTGTTTAAAGCTGTAACATGATGTGTGTGTCTGTTTTATTTACATGTTTCTCTCAGATCGGCTGAAAGCACCTGTGGAGTTTGTGGAGGAAAGATGCAATTATCTTGATGTTTGATTCGTTTGGTGTAAAAAGTGAACAGACGTCAGACACCTTCATTAAAAATGAGCCCCATGTAGGCCACAAACTTACGAATGGTTAATGTACCACGTTTAAAGGTTTCCTCAGATGAGTGTTTTCAACAAGTCGGTTTGATTTATAAGGGTCTTCATGAAATGTCTAGAACATATTTTGCTTAAAAACACTCAATGGCTGAACAAAAAAAAAACTTCTTGCCTCGTCAAAAACAGCTTTGCTCACAGCAACCTGTTTTAGTGCATGTCTCTTTAAATGATAATGAGTTATAGCGCTCCCCATCCCCTTCCGTCCGGCTTGTCAACACACGCGTAGTACTGCCATCGCAATGGTTTAGCTAAATTATATTTCCTGAATTCCTCTGGGGTTAGTTTCGACTAAAAATTCCGGATTTAAGTGCTGTTGTTGTGAAGTTATAACGTTACACACACAACATGAAAGCATAACTAGTAAGTTAAGTTGTGAATGATTTTTCAGCCTAAGCACAAATGATTTGAGACGTTCAAAACGAAACTAACCTGCAGTTTTCGCCCAAGTACATTAGCAAAACAAACATCTTGCCTCAGCTAAATATATTAACGCACATTATGTATTAACATTCATACAGTTGAACTGCAAGTGTCCATCTGCACTTATATACAGTAAGTTTTACATTGGCTTTGAATGTTCTATTTAGCAAGTGACTGACTTGACTCCCTTCGCTATTATAGGGATTACCCTCCTAACATTATATATACGGTACATTTACGTCAATTCAGAGTGTTAATGAATATTACTTACATTGGCAGTTTTGTCTCGATCACTTTTGAAAAAACAACTTTGAAGCTAATCCTGCATGCGCTGTCCCAGGTTGAAAAAGCACTCCGGCTTGAAGTGACTCCCGCAAACAAGCAGATTTTTAAATATGGTTTCTGAGGGATTTTATTACTAAAAATAAAATAAATCCACCTGTCTCTTCCTAGGATTGGACTCTGTGCAGCGACTAAATTGCATGTTGTCCACGAACTTTAGCCATGGTGTCACGTACAAAGCTGTCGCTTGTAAAAACAACAATGGCGGAGCTGTGTGTGGAACTGTGTAGATTAAGAGGCAGTAAAATTATAAGAAAATCCGCTTTGAACATCATCACTGGAGCAAAATCTAAACGGCTTGATTTCTCACATGCTTGCAGGGAAATGCACATCAAAAAAAACTTACTGGGATTTTTATTCACGTTTTCTGGGTTGCTAGATGCACCAGGGACCCAATTATAGCACTTTAACACGGAAAAAGTGGGGTTTCATATAATGTCACCTTTAAGGAGAGATGGTTTATTACTTTGAAAAATAAACAGTAATGTAGAATAAAGATGAAAGAGATGCTCTATTTAACAACTTGAGAAAGTAAATCCGAATCAAACAGTGCAGGTTTAATTAGCCATTTGTAATGTGCTTTATGGCTGAAGGAGATGATGCTCTTTTAATTGACTTTTTGTAAAGCCTCATACGGCAATAACACAACCAGAACGTTGAAACAGAGAGAGAGAGTTAGAGAGAGAGAGAGACAGATAGAGAGACTTGCCAAACAACCCCATAATTGCATCATGAGAGTTGACCTTTGACTCAAACACTGAATTATACATTGTTTATCCGTGCGCAACATTACTTTAAAAAGATAATTTGCTGGCGGAGCCGATGGTCGATTGGTTCGTGCTCCGACATATGGCGCCCGGGCGACTCGAGTTCAAATCACGGCTCGCGCCCCTTTCCCCGACCCCTCTCTTTCATCCACTTTGTTTCCTCTCTACAATCACTGTCTGTCCAATAAAGGCAAAACGCCCCCAAAAAATCAAAAAAAATAATTTGCACTTCATTAAGGTCCATTATTACCTTTTAAGATAAAGCTATGATTGTGCATAACTGACAGTATTAGCAATGCACACAACCAAAATAGGAATGTTTTTTAAAACTCGAGCAAAGTAACACCACATAGAAGCACAAATGATGCTTCTATGTGGCACTGAATTACATACTGAATTACATACTTCCACCTCATCTCCTTCCAACCACTGAACAAATAAGGTGCAAGGTACAGTCAAGTTGTGTTCTTCAAGGGTTCCAGTCATAGTGCTTGACAGCCGTGTACCTGCACTTGGCATACTCAACCAGAATATTTCACTGGGCGAATCATCATTGCCAGCGTAATCCATAAGATTCTGTTTAAAAAACAAAATCAGGTAACAGGAAACACATGCCCACATGCAACCTATACAGCGGTTAATGTACCGTGCGAGTCAAGTTTAGACACACTTGTCCATAAAAGAGAAAGTTTGAGTGGTACGGTCCTGCAAAATAGCAGAACTCCGGGTAACCAATTTTTCGGTGAACTTCTAGCAATTGAGAAATAACATGCTTGTTGATATCTAGATCTGAGAGTACAGTAGTAAGCACCTGCAATGAACCATCGTGATACTTGAGCTGGATTGTGAAGCCATTAATAGGTTCAGGACACAGACGGCTACGGATGCACTTTCGACGCAAAAATCCCTTTAGAACAAGCCGTGTGACGTGTCGCGTCCGGTGTAGACACAGTGTCAAAGGAAGATTTCATCTTACACATAAAATTTGCCTACAGGATCAACTTTTCTCATCTTTTGAATCTCATTGGTTGTAGTAGTTAGACATTCAACAACCAATGAGACTGAAAACTTGAAACATTGAAACACTAATGTTCTCAACGATTGTTCGAAGTCACAGGATGACAAATGCATTGTTTTCTATCAACATCTAACCCTGGAGTCGTATGTATTTCTTTTATGACTGATCAAAATTGTTTGGCTTTTTGGAGCTTCAAATACTAGGTCTCTATTCAGGAGTCAGAGCCAGTATAATTATTCAAAATAACTTTGATTATGATCCACTAAAGCTGGGCGTACACAGTGCGAATTCTGATGGTCGGAAGACCGTACGTCCACCCACACATCACGAGTGAGTAAAAACTGAGAAGTGTAAATAGGCAGTGATATATGACATGATTGTACGACCTGCCGATTTCCCAAGCAGTCGTACGAAGCTCTGCGCCAAAAAATGGAGTCAGAACAAGTTTGCTTTTTCTTTGTGGAAGCAATGGCTTGCGAAAGAAGAAAATAAAAAAGGGCTTGACTTCTTTGAATTTGGTTGAAGAGTCGAGAACAGCATGACTTTCTGTTTTTCAAAAACAACTTGAGGTGATAACGTATCTGTTTGTGCAGGGTTTTGATGTGGTCACGGAAGATATCATATCAATCATAGCGTGTCACGCAAGTTTGTGCAAATAGTAACTGCTGACTGGTCAGATAGATCAACGTAATACGATTCAATGAAAGGAAGGAGGCGGTAACAGGCGAACAAATAAATAAAGTTTAATCAAAACAAACAAACAATAACACGTCACCTCATGGTCGACTGTTGGCCAAAAGAACATTCAAACTTAAAACATATGTCCGGGCCTGGTCCTCTCACATCAGCAGTCCCGTCGCTCGTCCTCTCATGCTCCCGATTTCCTCCGCCTCACGGCTACCCTCACGCCTTCCTCACCACAATCAACAAATCGAAAGCTTCCAAGCTCCCAAAAATCGGGAGGTCGGGAAGTGATCCTAAGGCACTATTAATTCCTTGCACAAGATACAAGCCGTGATCATACGAACATCAACGATTTTCTCGCGATTGGAAAAAAATCACATACGAGCTCCTACGACAGCCAAAATTGCACCGTGTATTCCCGCCTTAAAGCGTATCTAACACATGCGGTCTGTTCTCATATTAATCTTGAGTACCTATAGAGTAGTATTGCATACATTGTATCTCTGAAGAGTATTTAGTTTGATCACACAAGATTGATACAGCTGTACGATTATTGCCGAAACTGTACGGCGCGAGCGGGGGGAGGGGTAGGCTGAACTAAAGCACATTGCCAACAAAACACAGTCATCATGTTCACTCACCGCATGCAGCTCATGTCTGGTGTCTTTAACCGCTGGGACGGCTCCATATATCAGTTTCAATCGATCTCCTATTCCAGCGTTATATCCACTGTTTACATAACATTAATCATCCAAATAAAGTGAACAAGTAAACACCTGCACTTCGTGAATGTATGCTCTCTCTCTCCTGCACACTAGTGAAAGTAAAGTCTGTGCATGCTCCTTTTCCTGCTCTTCTTGCTGCTCCATGCTTTTTGGATAGAATTGTCCAATAAGGCACTAAGAAAAATTATTACGAAACAGTTTGATATGATCGAAAAAACTTTGCGAAACCTGCACGATCGCTGAGGGAGTGTATTGAGCACAGAAATGCTACGTAATATGCCCGACTTGTTCTTTTTACAAGTTGACAATGAGAAGACAGCACGTTTAACATTGTAATATTGAATTGACCTCTCTATACACCACTGTAGTGTAACCTTGAAGAAATTTGTGTTATTAATAATAAAAATTCTGTGAAAGAAAGAGAGAGAGAGAGAGAAAGAGAGAGAGAGAGAGAGAGAGAGAGAGAGAGCCATGAGAGATGCTGGAACAACATGATTATTGCAAACAGCTTTTCTTTTCCCAGCAGAACCTCCAAAACTCAACTATTATTCATTATTTTTTCCAGTTTCTGTGTTTCACAAACAAATACACAAGAGCCTGAGGTCTAGTGTTGAACATCCAGGTATATCTGGAAGTCTGTATTCAGTCCTCAGCTGCTCTTTGAGGTTGGTTTTGGGCGAGCGGTCCTGGGGCGACTTCAGGTAGGGAATCAGAAGGAAATACGAGGATGTGAATCCAAAGCTTTGCTCACAGCAGGGTTCAGTCTGTTAGATCACACCTGCTCCCATTCAGCGCAGAGACAGCGTATGTTCACTTAATAACACTCACACGAATATAGCCTAGTATGTGTCTCAATAAACACTGCAGTGCCACAATAAATGTATCTTTAGATTCGTGTGGTTCAATACAGTATTAAAATGTAAGGAAAATAGTTTTTTTACGCAAGGTATTCACTTTATGAGCAGAAAACTGAATGTATGTTTGTGTAAAATGTTTCAAAATCCTGTTTCTGTCTCTCTTTTTCCGAGCTGGTTTCAGGCGGAAAGGTGAGTTCAGCAGAATCTATTAACCGGCCTGCCGTTAAAATCAATATTAGTTGCAGTGTTCACATTACTGGCCAGCTGGCTCCACGGTGGCTGAATTCAATCTGTAAGGGTTGAGCCCTGAGCCTCGCAGGCATCAGATGCAAACACACGCTTTCATTTTACTTAAACAATAACAGTATTCATCCCTGTGAAAGCCCAATATAGAGCATTGCAGGGAATAGTGAGACCAGGATACAATTCTAAACATGAAAAATGAGGCAGCGATCGGCTTGTTAAGCAGTTGTTTTTGTAATGTGGCTAGCAAATAAGAAGCAGGTTTGGAGGCGAGCCTTATACCGTGCCCTAACCAAATGTGACGCAACAACATTTAGGGGCCTTTCAGACAGAACGCATTCTCCCTTCCAATGCGCTACTTTCCTATTGGTTTTTCCTATGTAAACACGCGTTTGATGGACGTGCATGACCGTTATGCTTGTGTCTCGCATAGACATATATATATATATATTAACTAGACACCTCATTGTCCGCTGGATCATACCCCGCCGCCATATTGGTGAGGGCAAAAGCCGACTATAAAGACATACGAGTGAATGATGGAACTGACGTTTTCTGGATAATAACACATAGTTTTTTATTCCTTGACTAATTTCCAATCTTTTCTGTTTTAGTGGAGTACGCAGATAACGTTTTGGCTCCAGTTAAAGATGGTTATAGACTTGAAAATGTATTTATTGTCGTTCGGAACTGTTGAAATTCAGGCTTGTCAAGCAATCATTTGGGCTTTAAAATTGTGTAGACATCGCTGATGTAAAATAATTTAAGGTAGATAAGATGCACATGATGAAAAATCTAAACAATGTGATTTAGGATTATGACTATATACTGCTATTTTATTATTATAATGCCCGGCAGTGTTATGTGTTTTACTCTATCCCATACATCATGTTTTACTGTTGTAAGGATTTTACCGGATTAATAAAATAACATCTTGACAAAGCCATTTCCAGAGATGTAAACATTCGTTTTTTATTTAAAATGTAAATTAAACTATTTATCACCTTGGATGTTTTGTTCGATGATTCAAATAAATGTCAGAAACAATCTCTACATGTCTGTGTTTTATTCTAGACTACTGCAACATGGTTATTTATTCTGTTGCCTGTGTTGTCTTTAGAATATCGCTGAACATGTTATGAACGAATTTATGTTAACAGTAGCAGTAGTTTTATTTGATGGCAACATGGCATTATGGGCTGCACTTAAAAAAAACTGTCATACGCAGTTCTCGCTATTAAAAAAACATTAACTATGACTTTTTCACCAATAAACTCAAAATTTCTTGCATATTAAGAGTTAGTTAGGTAGTTTAGGTATTGGGTAGGATTAGGGATGTAGATTATGGTCATGCAGACTATGTGCTTTGTAAGTACTAATAAACTGCCAATATGCCAATAATAGGCATTATAATAACAACTAGTTAATAGAATTGCCCCCTATACAGAAGTGTAGCAAAAACATATCTGACCGATGCGACTCGCGTTCTGAGACGCAGAAACACGTTTTGTCTGAATGACCCCTTAGAAACCGTTTAGAAATGCGGTGTGTTGTGTTTGGTTGCGACACGGTGAGACAGTACAAGTCTGAGATACAAGATAGACTGAGCAAGTGATAGAGAATGAATTTAAATTAACTATTAACTAAAAACACATTACTGACAGGTAGAAGTGAACACACTGTGCAGTGTGTCTCTTTATCAACTTAAATCAAGAGTCAATCTCCCCACAGGTCAAACACACATTCATTTATAATACTGTTACTGGCACCACAGACTCTAATGTTATTATAGCTCTGTTATTTCAATGTATTTGTCTCATAGGAAACGGAGCTCGGAGAGGAATAAGCTCACCCCAAATGACTGAAAAGATTTAATTAACTTTCTTCATTAAATTACAACACTTAATGACTGCTGAGACTTCTGTGTTTGAAGTAATCCTTTATATTAACATACGCAGGACTACAGCAGTTTCTTTTGATGCAGAGCAGTTTGTGTGAAGGGTTATATGGACTGCTCAATGGTCACTTGTGCCGGTTGCATAAACTGCTTTAACTAGTTTTGCAAGTTTGTCAACTCATTTTATTCATCAAGTGGTGTAAATGAAAAGGTAGATTGGTATTATTGAAATATGAAAAGTAAGGCTAATTAGTCCTAGCTAATAGCTAGATCTGTGAGAATAGCAGGTCTTTACTTAGCAAGTCTTTACTTAGCGGCTATCTTTATGCAACTGGCCCCTGGTCAATTAAACCTGAATATGATTAAAAATGCGTTGATGGGTCGCTGTGTACCAATTGAAAAGACTAAGTGTAAATTTAAGTAAATATAACTGCGAATAAGATAACTAGAACTCTTGCAAAGAAATATTAAGTAACTTTATATGCATTACTTAAATAAGATTAACAAAAGCAAATGATGAGTCAAATTAACTTGAAACTAATTGGTAAAACTACTTATACTTGTGTTTAGCCTTTACTTGGCAAGTTCTGATACATTTACTGACATTTTCTAACTTTTTTCAGGTAAATTTCACTCAAATTGTTTTTCAGTGTTTCTTATTTTTCTTTTAATTAAAATAAGTTGAACTAAGCATCTATTTTGGCGGAAAACTTGAACGTGAATTTCGATCGATGTAATAACATTTAAATAACTTTCTGTGAAATAATCACATGAGTAGTCCAAGATTTTAGATCATGGTTTTGTTTCACATCGCAGGAAACATATGGAAATTACTGTAACATGACGAAATTCAATCAGGCAAATAATGTCTTGGTCTTAACGTGTTCCCTTATGTGTTTTATTTCACATTCAACTAAAAGTGTTGAGAATACAACTAAATATCTTGAAATAGTAAGTGTTCCATTAAGCAGATAGCAGTGTTGTTATAGTGTGACTCTGTTCATCATGATTGAACTCCAGCAGTGTTGATGATGGTCTATAAAGACGACTTACAGAGAAGCTGATAATTTCAACACACAATCTGTCACTTACACATTTACTTTCACGTCTAGTTTCACCTTCTCATATTCAGAGTAAACACGGATCTACTGTATAGAGCTTGTTAATCGATGTCAGGCCACCTTGAATTTCTTGCCACCTTGAATGTTGGTAGGATAGCTGCTAGTGCGTTCAATGCAGTGTTTTGTTTATCCACTTTAATTAGAGAATATAACTATGGTAGGTCGGTCTTGGTGTGCCCATGGTTCTTTCACTTTCGATTTCTCCACTTTCGATTTCTCAATATATTAAACAAAACACTTAACGGTACATATCAAAACAATGATAGAAGTGGAGTATTTTCCTCCCAAGATGGCGGCGCCACAGCAACATGCAATATAGGGCATGACGGCATCTTCACAGTCTCAACTTTCATGAATGAAAAAATCAAGTACAATTAGTATACTATATAGAGCATGTTGCTACTGCATTTTGCATACTTCTCACAGATCCCTTTTTCTTACTATCTAGGACATTTGTTTGCCTAATGTGTGGTTGATCAGAATTTGTTTCCATCTAGAATTTTTTTTATCATTTTCTGTCTAAGACCTTAAAGAATATTGATTCGCTTCATTTTCTTAATGAACTTCAGAGCTTAAGGTTTTATTTGGTAAATAATGGTTTTGTTTCAAGCTTGTCCTGAAGAAAGTGTGACACACTTAAGCGAAGATTTTCACTGCTCAATTTGCATTGAATTTCATTTCTCTAGGATGTTTCAGCAGAACGACACCGCATACCGAGTCTCTCTCCTAATTGGTGCAGTTTTGTTAGCTAATTGGCATCACATTCACACTCCTGTCAAACCCAATTTTAACTCTCACTGCAGCACAAGTCAGGGTGGCATGCTGCTCTTCACAAAAACATGCAGACCTTACTTGAATAAAAATGTCCTTTACGAGGACCACTTTCCCAACGTTAGTATATAACAGCATTGCTCCTCCCCCCTAACTCCACGTCATATTTAGTCTGAAAACATTCTATCATAATGAAGCTCCAATGGGGTCATTACCAACCTTTTTCTGCCTCATAACAACATCATTTTGAGATGAGGAAATGTTTGTGTCTGTGCGTGTGTTTATAAGGGTAAAGCAAGTGAAACAAATGAAAATGAACCCCAACATGCCATGACATCTTATGCCTACTGAAACACACAGACTCGTTCTCGGTCGACAGCACCCCCAGATGCCCTGCGGTCTGCTCCCACATGTGAGCTCTTAACACAGGCAGTGGGGCAGAGAGCTGTAGTGATGCCTGAGGAGAAAAGCCTCCAAAAAGGGTCAAACAGATGCTTTCACAGCTCACACGGTTCACTTCACTTGTACAGAAAGCTCTGTCAACTTATTTTACCATATTGTGTCCAATTCGGTGGTCCGGGGAAGTGAAAGCGAGCTTGGAGCCTGAGCAGATGAACTCGTGTACCATAAAGTCTGTTAAGACTGGACGGGCCAATTTACTTGTGAATTATTTTAAGGGCATCGCACAATGTAGATTATATCGTCAATGTTAACACTTGGTGATACCATGCGCATCTTGAAAAGAAAATGCTGAGGAAATAGTTGTTACGAGATCTTAACATTGCTTTACTGTATTTTGCTGGTCGTTGACACAGTCACTGACACATTCGAAGCCTCTCTCCGAGCGATCCACAACCTTAACCTGTTAACACACTCTATCTCAGTTTCAGATAGTGTGAATGCAGTATTACTGCTATCAGATCTCCAGCTGGTATCGGCTCTCTAATGATGTCTGCTCTATGAGCTCTGACTGTCCGTTCTGTTCATCCACAAATCACAGCTTACAGGAGGCTGCTGAAATGGAGAGAAGTCTTTAGAGGTAAAACGCAATAATAGTGATCAAGTTCAGGTTTTCACTACAAATCACAGCAGAACGACGGGGCTCAAACATGTTTTATCACGTCAGGCCGGGTGAAAATATCATGAAACGATCAGTGAGCTGAGGACATTGTTCTGAAACACTCCAGTAGTTTTCTGCTCTTCATTTTCTATTCATCTTTATCAGTAATTGGAAGAAGGTTGGAGGCTGATTATTATTCTGTCATTTTGTCTCTTTGCTAATTGTCGGCTTGGAATGTGAACAAGGGCTTGAAATAGAAAAAATGAAAGATTCTGTGAAGTTTCACTTGGTGTGACTGTGAAATTATCAGCAGAAAGTGGCACTGAAATAAGCACTGAAGCACAGAAGGATGGTTGTGACATTTTTTGTGATAAGTACAATGTTTTAAAGGAAATTCCCTCAACTCTGGTAAACTATTAAATTGCACGGTCAGGAACTTTACAATGTGTTTGATACAGGAAATGTGTTGTTGGTAGAATTAACACTTTCTTTAATCTGGGCACTTATTAAAAATCACATAAAATAAGAATGACCCACTTCTTAAAAACCATGTTAGTCTTACAGCGTGTCTACACCGGATGCGGCGCGAAGCGACAAGAGAACGTATTGGAAACCCGTGACGTGGTGCGATGCGGCACGACAATCCCATTAGAACAAGCCGTGTGTCGTGGTGTAGACACGATGTAATAGCATACTGTAGGCTAAATTTAAAATAGAGAGTTATTGTTCATTAACTGGCTTCATTCTTTTCTTCCAAGTACAGTGTGTATTTTCTTCTAATCAAAAACTATATTACGCTAAACAAATGTCAAACCTTTATATAAGAAGACTCAGTGGAATACAAAAAGGATTTCACTCCGAACATACATCTCATGTACGTACTGACTACAACGTGACCATAACAAAACTATATACTTTTACATTTTCTTAAAGGGACAGTTCGACCAGAAATCATCAGTCATCATTTTCTCACCTTCTTTTCATATCAAACCTGTATGACTTTCTTCCTTCCGCAGAACACAAAAGAAGATATTTTGAAAAGTGTTGTCAACTGGACCCCATTCACTTGCATTGGTTTTCTGTCCATACAATAGAAGGGAATGGGGTCCAGTGTTGTTCTGTTGCTAACTTTCTTAAACATATCTCTTCTGGGTTCTGCGGAAGAAATAAAGGCATAAAGAGTAAATGATGACAGAATTTTCATTTTTGGGTGAACTGTCACTTTAACAAAATCAATGTATTGCTCGCCTGTGATCTTTTGTCATCTCGCTCATGTATTTCTAAAGATGTTAACACCCTAAATACTGGCACTCGGGCAAAACATCAAACACATCCTTAACAACCAGTGGGTAACAAGCGGCACCATCCTAACCTCATTGTTGACCTTTAGCTGAATGTCAGGTTGGATATTAGAGGGAAGAAGATACAACAACGATAACAGTGGCATCAGGATAAAATATGGTTTATTTACTCAGGAAAAACCAATCTGTGCTATTTGTGGGGATTATTTCTGATCCCAGTTCACATTTAATCCTAAAGGATGTCAAATGAGGTATTGGTAATGTAACTTACACAGTGTGATCGTGTCAACAGCCATTAAATCAAATGTCTGCTGGAGCTCTCCACTCAAGTGCTGTTTCAGATCAGTTCCACCACTATAGAGACTCTCAAACCCACAATACTTCAGTACTGACAAACACTTGAGAGAGGCGACGAGACCTTTGACGCATCTTCACTGAGGTAATTTGCACCGAGTATAACTTTATACGCACAAACACACACACAGTGTCATGTTCATGTGTGTGTGTCGAGCTGACATGAGTACAAAGACCCTCTCTTCCTCTCAACAAGCTTTTCCTCTCTTTTCTCAGACTCTTTCATCTTGAACTTAAACTGTCACTTTTCACATGTCAAATAAGAAAAAAGGAGCAAGAAGCATTTTTTCTATTTCCTGGCACTCTACCTTTCAAGTCGCTATTGGATGTAACGTCTCATCTCCATTTTACACGATTAAATATTTTCCATAAATAATTACCATCGGTCACCCTTCATGTTTGCCTGTGGATTTTGCAACTATTTAAGCCACACAGTGTTTAATTAATGAAAATAATGTCGTCCTGTAAAGTGGCACTTTCGGAAACTCAAGCTTTCAGTCCAACAGCGACGCATTAAACATTTCTCCACTATTCTAAAACACTGACCACAGCAAAGTGCAAGGTATTCAGATGTTAGGGAAAAGTCCAAAACTGATTTAAACTCCTATTTTCTGACAAATACACATCTTGAAATGACTCTTTAATGTACTCGTCTTGGCGGTACTACATCTGTTTTACCCAGCTGCTGCAAAGCAAGTATAATGTTGCGTTCACACCAAATAAAAAAAATCTAGCAATTTGCTTGAGTAGATTACATAAAACATCAATGCAGAGATGCGAACGCGTGTCAATCGCATCTTCCTCGCAAGTTAAAAAATTTATAAAAAAAGACACTGACTGTTTGACATGTCTGGACTTGTTTTTTACATCACTCATGCGAATATAACAAACTAAACCCGCAAGTACTAAAGAGCAATGAATGCGATGCTTCGAGTCAGCATAAGAACTTAATACTAGACAGGTGGAGCTGGGGATGGAGGAGGGAAACAGCATGCCAACAGGAAGTAGAAAAAGCATAAAGTTGCTTTCATACGTTAGCTTTTAATTAACTCAAACCTCAATCAATTTGATCCACATGGATGTGAAAGCTAATTGGCCGAATCACATGAACCATCAGTTTGCACCTGTAATTAACATTTGTCATGGCACTCGAAATAAAAATAGAACAAACATGCAAAATCAGACATGAAAAAACACCTTAATGTATAATTATATACTTTTCTACTTATGTAAATGTGTGGTGTTCCTTTTAAGACATGCTTTGTTACAGTGGATGTTTATGTTAGTTTATCTACAGATTTTTTACCCTTAATCTAATCTACCATTAAATATAAATGTCCAGATGAATGTGTGTGACCTGCATCGTGCTGTTATGGCTCAGTGCTGAATGAGATGATCTCTGTGGCCTGAAACACAAGCAGACTCATTTCGACAGAGGCAGCACAGTCAGCAGAGGATTTGCAGCACAATGAGACTGAAGTGATTCCCTGAATACTGATCAGCTTTCATCTTCAACAGTCACACACACACACTGCTCTGAGATCAGCTGGAGGAGATTTCACATTGCTTTGGTCTGAAAGGACTCTCAAGGTGGAGCTGGACAGGTAGATGAGAATTGGTTTTATAGCACAGCACAGGTGGATTTTGACAGTGTGGACTGCATGAATTATGCATCTGAAGAGAATTCTATATGTGGAAGTTGATAGTTTCCTATATACGGTGGTTTGACATATTTTTTACAATCATATAGTTTGTTGTTTTCTTTCCCCTTGATTTTCTTGTTGGCTGTTTCTCTCTGAGTAGAGGTTCTGATAAGTTTTGGTCCGAGTGGATGTCAGATAACACGGTGTACAAATTGTTGTTTCGCCCGACCTTTTATAGTTCTTGTATAATTCTGTGGTGCTAATTATTGTGGTAATATTTATTATCATGTTGCATCCATGTTTTAGTGTATATTTAGCTAAAGTAAATTTTGAGCTTATGTCATTAATTTCTGATATTTCGGTATATTGCAAATAAACAAAAACTGTACAAATTTTCAAAAAAATATATATTTTCCAATGTCACTGTTAGAATATTCGAGACAGGAGGGATGAAGCGATGATGGGTGACTACATCTGAAATTTGTTTTGTGAGGACAATATTTATGACTAATCATAAAAGACAAAAACGATCAAATGTAGGCACACTTCTCATGTTTTAGACTGTTATATTAAACTGTTGTTTTGAATTCACTGTTAGGCCAGTATCTTGTTATTTCTGCAAACGAGTGATAATACCGAAAAGTATTATTTTTATGGAACCAACATCGATAGACAAAATCATTTGATGTTCGTATTCAGCATGTTAAACTTCATAAAGAAAGAGTAGAAACTCTTTTTACATATTTTACATATTTTAAATTGAAAGGGGTGTAATCAAGATTTGATGTTTACCTGCTGCTCCCTCAATTTCTGCTTTGCATTAGAAGTGCACAGTGTTTAGGATGTTTTTACACTACAAGGTTTATGTGAAATCAAATCTGACCTCAAACCAATCGTGAAAACACTTTCAGCCAAACAGGAAATTGAAAACCGCTTTGATTATACACTGTTATCCAAGTGAGGCTGTGACAGACTGAGAAACAGCAGAGTTTGTTCATTCTCAAGCTGCGAGACTGAAACTCGGTTTAGATGTGTCATTCTGTCATTGATAGAAATCTGTTTGTTTTTACTGACACATTGAAACAGCTCAACACTGACATCACACTGACTGGAGGGGATCAATCTACTGAGCTATGCTGCAGCAAACCCACCAATGCTTTGACAAAGACACACTATCACCATTTACAACTTCACCTGTGTTTGTGAAGAATCTAGAAAATTTGCAATTATCGCCGCAAGGGCCCAAAACATTGAGGATGTGTTTCTAGCCGATTAAAGTGAGGATACATATTCATAAAGAGTATGTGCTGATTTATAAATACTGCATATTTGAAATACTTCAGATACTGTCTCACAAAAAAAAAACAGGAGAGGGAAGGAGAAAGTTATAAAATAAATCATTAAAGGGTAAACAAGTTGGAAAGAATGATGAAATAATTGGATGGATGGTTTCATCAGAGAGCACTCTTCATGTGTTTGAGCACTGAAGTCTTCAGGCCGAGAGGGATTTTTGAGTCAGAAGGCTGCTGACAGAGTGAACGTGAACACTTGCGTGAAATGGAACAAGAGTGTGGAAGAAGCAAATCTAAATACTACAGAAGAGAAGATACATCTTTTGTACACGTGTTGATATATGTAAACATATGTAAAATAACTTTGTCCGGGCAATACTAAATTAAAAAACAAACTCTAATTAACTTTAATAAACTAAATTACACAAATTTTCCCCTAAATATTCCACATTTTCCATATTCTGCAAGGTGTCTGTAAATGTATATTTTCGATGTTTGAGGCAACATCTTATTACTCTACTTATCTTATTTTATGTAAATATTATATATTAATATTAATACTGTATACACTCAAGAAAATGTCGCTTTTGTTAGTTTTACTAAACACACACATCCTTGTTCACAGTACAAAAACAATGCAAGTAACAATAATGCAAGTTAACTATGTTATTTTTTTTTTAAATTAGAACTGTCGGCTTTACTTAACAATAGTTTGAATGGTCAACTTAATATTGTTGAGTAAAACGCAAAACCCTATTGTTGAGTTTACTTAATATAAACAAGTTAATTCAACACGACTGGTTGAGGGGGGTTTGAGGTTCATACATAGCGTGCTTTGCTTAAGACTTTATATTACTAAATTTAGTGCTATTTTAAGAGTTTTTCAGTAAAGATAAAGACTTGTTTGTGCTTAATGTTCGGTTAAAGGTTTAAAAGAGTTTGTTGGATTTTTGAGTTTTAGGATTACCATTGTTTAGAAGAGTGGTGCATGTGCTTTGTCTGTGAGAGGTTAAAGCGCGCCACAGGTGTCTATTGCATCATTCAATGAGCATTAACCGTGCCAATACCAGTACTGAGATGCCACTCATCTTATTTCCTTATTGTGTTTTGACTTACATGCAGCAAGCCTGTATATAATTTATGCATGACAACAACAAAAAAACATTGAGAAGGATAAATATTTAGTTTAATCAACTTAAAACTACTGGATTTAAAGGAAAAAATGTTCAACTTTACATAAAAATACACCTAAATTGATAATTGTAGAAATTACTCAACATATTTGCATGGAACCACTTAAGACTACTTTTTAATGAAAATCCAACAAATCCTTTTTTTGAGTGTACATAATAATTTTTAGGCTAGATTTATATAATCTCATTGAATAAAATTCTCAATGAAGTTGACAGGTTTTTAAATCTACATGATAATGTTATTATTTGGCTATCAATTTGGAAGAATTGCTCTCTCAGGTCAACATCCGTCAAAAAGCTGGTAAACTAGACACTTTGAAGCTCATTAACATTAAATGACCAACTTGGAGACCATATAAACTACCTAAAACTCATATTATCTGTATCATTTGGATAAAAAATGCAAACAAGAGAAGGTGGTATGAGGTCAATGTATTGAAAGAATTAAAAACATTAAATCAAACAATGCAAACCAGTGTCTGTTTTCAAACATCATACACAATAATGAAGTACATGCTTAATATGACCCAGATAAAGACCCAGTTTGATCTGGCAGACAGTGTAAGATTGCGTCTTGTTAGTTTAATGTTGACAAGAACTCTCAGATGACTCGGTGCAAGAATTAACGAGAAAATTTAAACATCTCAAAAGCAAATGATGACTATTTGCTAAAGCTCCTGAGACAAACACAGAAAATGAGAGGAAGGGAGGACGGAAACAGACAGAAGCACGTATCCCAGAATCCCCCAGAGTGAAGAGCAATCTGGAGAGCTCTCTTATTGTTGAGGAGAGGTGAACAAACAACAACACTTCACCATGGAAGGAGCCAGACAGCACAGACACATGAAGGACGTTTTATCAGTGGCTTTGTCTTAGTTTCAATAGACAGCACTCGAGATCTCTTTTCACGTCTGCACTAAACGCAGCAGAGCCGTCCAAAGCCACAAGAGCAGGTAAGAGTTTAAATGACCTTGTCGACCCTAGTTGCCATGAGACGGACTTAAAAACCATTTAGATAACTTAGTAACTCAACAGTCGCTCTTCAGAGAAAAGACAAGAGGACCTGGAAATGAGGATGAAGATAAAATAACGAACTCATGAAGAAAAGAATCAAGGATGAAACCAGACATTGAAGGAAAAATAATATCACTAGGGTACCACAGAAACAGTAAAAGTTGGAATCTGTAGTGTAGAAACCTCAGAAATACAAGAGATACAATTCATATAATTAAAGTTTAATAGTTAAGGTAAAGGGTTTGTTTAAATATTGCACGTTTGATAAATAGTGAGCCTTGCCTTGGTAAACCCCACTTTTAGTTTAAGTTGATTGTTATTTTTTTTGCACAATAAAATCTTTAGATTGAATCCAGCTGTCTTATTCCTGCCATTCTGATTGGCAGACAGCATACACACATGTGACATCTGCTAATTGATCCGTCATGATTTGATTTTAATGATAAAGGTCAGTAAGGGCTCAGAAAGTTCACCGCACTCACTAAACTGCCAAAACAAAACCAGCAATTAAATCCAGGTCTCACATCATACAGCGTCAATGTATGAGACACACAGACAGAACGAGAAAAGGAGGGTGAGACAGATATCGAGCTTTGTTAGATTAGAATTATAAAGTGCTTGACACGTATTCAGATCTCACAGAGAGAGTCCTAATAAGCTGAGCAAAAATGAAATAATTTGTAAAGCGAGAAAAAAAAATCCTCAATGTGAACTGACCAGCACACCAAGAGCTATGAACTCATTGGCTCAGAACAGAACTTCACAGGTCAAATTTGAATCTCAATTATGATTTATATATGAAAAAAAGTAAGTTATTTTAATGAATAATTAAAAATGTAATGTTTAATAGCCAGTTTAACTTCAGATATTAAGCCACATATCTGACAATCAATAGACAAATAAAAGTCGATCAGAAGATAATTTTCTGTTGCTCAGTGGAAAGAGCATTGCGTTAACAACGCAATGTTGTGGGTTCAATCCCAGGGGATTGCACATACCTAAGTATACATGTTTAGGTTAATCCAATGTACGTCGCTTTGGATAAAAGCGTCTACCAAAATGCATAATGTAAATTAAGTGTCGCGAATATTGCCATTGCCACAGACAACCAACTTGGGAGGTCAAACAATTTCCTGCACTTTACTGTGTGCAAAAAGGTTTGGGCATACTTGTAAGGACCAATTTAAAATTTTTGGTATGAAAACAAACAAACCGATGCCAACATACTTTTGGATGTGTGGACAAAAATAACAAGACCAAGCAGTTAAAGTATTACACACAGGCACTAATAAAGATTTGCATTTGCTGAATTGTAAATCATAAACTAGCAACCTTTATAAATTTTCCTTCTTTAAATTTTTTTATTTGAAATTATAATAGCCTCACTTTAAATAGATATATATGAACAAAATATTTAACACTGTGCTAGTATTTTTTTTTTAATTTAAGTTAGGCCTGAAAAACTTTAAATCGTGATTGACCGCATCCAGAATAAAACTTACTATTTGTATTAATTTCGTTTTTATAAAAACACAGATACAATCATATATTTAAGAAAAATATAAAATATTACAATGAATAAACATTTATATTTAACTTAAATTATTGGTAAATATTAGTAAATACATGTCAACACTTCCTGAATATATATATGTATGTTTTTGTGTTTATAAATACAAAATTAATATGCACAGTATAGAGACACATATTATGCAAACACAAACTTTTATTCTGGATGCGATTAATTGCGATTAATCGTTTGACAGCCCTAATTTGTATGCAAAAATGTTACAACTTTTGCCTTAATTATAATATATTTCACCATTCCTTGGTGTTACTGTTGCTCAGCTGGTAAAGCATTGCAATTCACAGCAAACAGATAAACAAATACATACGCCATATTGCCTGAATGTATTGCTTTGAATAAGAGCATCTGCTAAATGTGTGACTTGAAATGGAAACCATAAATATAATTATTCTGCATCCAATTTTGTGCAAACATGTCTTTACCAGTCTGATCAAATAATGCGCCAAGATGTCAAACTATAGCTTATGTAGTATGTGCTTCACGGATCACCCTGTAAATAAAAGGTCATCTATCCGCGTTAATGAAAAGATAAGCAGATGAGAGGTGTGAACAGCAGGGAGGACTTTTACATTAATTTACAATTTTTAGCAGACACTTCTTTATCCAAAGCAACTTACAAATAAGCTCTAAAGCCTAAAGGAAAGAATATCCCTATACTCTCCAGTCTTTCCTCAGACTTCAGTGTAGTCCTGTGCTTTTTATAGCAGTGTGTTATAGATTCAGCCGCTGTAGCTGCAGGTCACAGCCACTGGCTGACAGAGTGCTGTCAGTGATTGGACCCTCCAGTCCGCCTGTCTAGACGATTAAAACAAAGACGGTCTGCCCGAGACTCTCACTGGAACGGACTCTCCTTTTCCAGCTCCCTGTCTCATTCTCAGTCCCTCCAGCATTCCCGATCATTACCCTTTATCAAACGCTACAGGTCTGGCACTCAAATCTCTCTCCCAGGATACTCTTACATCATTACAAACACCAGACCCACATATAAGACCCGACTAACTGATTCTTGGTGCTTGGTTTCCGTGAACCGGAAGTTGCAATCGTTTTTACTCCCGTGTTTTGACGCCTTTCCGAGTGAAATGGAATATCTAATAAGATAAATGCATTTTCAGATTTTAACTAAAGATTATGTGGGCACAGGAATTTAAAAAAGAGAATGACCCACATTGAACAGCTATTTACAATAAACGCTGCAATATTTCATATCTGCATATCATTTTTAATTCACTGGTACTTTAATAAAAATGTTGCGGCATATTTTCCTCAAAAAAAGAAAACACACAAAGGGGCAACAGAAAGATTACAATATCTAATCAGATCTTCTTTGTAAACTATTTGTTTTACAACTACATACTTTGTATTTAGATAGTATGACCTCTGTTACCCCCTGCCAAGGGTATTGAATGCTAAATAAGTGTTTATATTTATGTAATAAGTGTTAGTACAAAGGCAGTCTTATTCTACGTGAGCCCATGTTTGTGTTGTGTGTGACCTCATAAGATGTTGCGCATCCCAGATCAGATCCAGCACAACAGCATCAATCATAATGCCCTTCACAGCCTTAATATAAAAGCATATGTTCAGCATAAACCACTGTGAGGTTATCATCAAGCCATCGATCATACAAAACCAAATTCAAAGTTTAGCGAAGACTTCAGTCTTAAACATGTTTGACATTTGACTAAGGCACAAAAAAACATTCAAAAACCCCACAAGAGCACAAAGTGCCAGACCAATAAAACTAGTGTTGGTGATGCATGCATATAATAGCACAATTTCACATAAAAGAGAGAGAATATCAACACTGAAAGGAATCGATCCAACACACCCAAAGGAAAAGCCCAAGGAACAATTTTCTGCAACAAAATCATTTAAACATAAAAAGTCCTGTGTACAGACAAGCCTCTCGCTAAATGCTTTTTAAGTAGCACTTTTCCACTAAAGTACTGTTTGTAGAACATTAGCTTTAATAAGGTTTTAATTAGTGACCTAACAAAACAAGCCCAGACAAGACAGAGACGCATATTATGTTTTTCTCAAAGTGCATTTTGGTTAAACCTCAATGCTACTTGATTTACTAAGCACTCTGGAGACACATTAACACATTTGAATTCAATTCGAATCAACTTCAGCATCAAGAACCATCATCATGTCTTAAACTCTTAGAATATGTCTCCATCTTGAAAATACATACAGTATAACGCATTGAGAGCGGCTGCGTTTCTGTTCCTACAATATGATGTCCAGCGTGTGATTTTTTATTATTAAACAGCCCTCAGGAAGCTATTTTGTACATTTACAATTTTACATTTGCGATTTTGTAATTCAAATTCAGTCGCTATTTGAGAGCGGGTGAAGAACATTATTGAGTTTTTCCACGTTCTCCTACGACAAGAAAACAATAAGGTTGTTTGGTATAAATATGAGAAAATGATGGATTTTAAACCGATCAGATCACACAAATTCAACTCTTTATAGTGGATTCCTAATGTTTAATCAGCACGGGGCATCAGGCGTCTCACAGGTGATGAACGAAGCTTTGACTGAACTCACTGACAGAGCTACTTTCACAGACAAATGACTCTGATCCACAGCACAAACTGAGACTGAATTAATGTATTTAATAACAGCAGAGATCGGTGGATGTGATACTACAAATCAAACACCACCGTGACTGAAACTTCAACAGCCGTAAAAGGAGTAGTTCACTTTGAAATAAAATTTCATGTGTATTTCTTCTGTCCAAAACAAATTGAGGCTTTTTAGGAAAGCTTTCCAGGGTTCTTCTCCATTTTAGATTCATGCAGCTTCAAAATTATGAATATGGGTTTTAATTAGTGAAACGATTAGTCATTTTCTAGGGAATAAAAATAAACACGGCTTGCACTCCATGAAGCACGTCCACAACGTTCTATGTAATCACGATGGAAAGGTCACGCATGATGTGGGTGGAAGTTCCGAACCAGTGTACGAGTGTTGAGAAAGAAGACCGTTCAAAGTTCTTGAATGTTGAATGACACGTTATATGTCTTTGTGCAAGATTATTGTTTAAAATGGACAGTTCGTTCGCATATCGGGAATGATTAAATATATTTTTTATCTACATAACGCGTAACCTTTCCAAAGCGATTGCGGGATACGGAAGTCGTGGATCGAAGGGGCAGTGCAAGGCATGTATTTATGTTTAAAAAAGTATATAACTTTTTAGTTTTCTCGGAAAATAACTAATCGTTTCGCTTAACAGCGCTCTTATTTGTTGCTGCGATGAAACTTAAATTTGGACCTTTACCAACAGCCCCCGGTTTAAGTGCATTATATGGGTAAGAAGCCTTGGAAATGTAAGATTTAAGGTTCAAAAACGCTGTATTTTCCAAATACCGTGCATGTTTTATATGTCCTCTTTGGCCCGCCTCTCTGAAACGTGCAGATTTTTTACAAAACTCATCGATCTGAAAAGCAAGGTGTGCTATAATTGGCCGGTTAACCAGTGCGTAATGATTGGTCCAATACTGCAAGCGTGTGACGGAAATGTAACGCATCTTACCATATTTGGAACGTCAGTTTCCAAAGCAATTGTACTGACAGGTACGCCCATCTTACTTGCGTATACATTTGGGCAACTTATAACACACCAAAGACACAGAAAAACACGTGTTCGTGCCATACTGTATGACCCCTTTTAAAGCCTCAATTTGTATTCGACTGAAGAAATGGAGGGAATTACAATGAAATTTTAGTTTTTCAGTGAACAACATCTTTAAACAGCACCACACAGACTAGTAGTACTACAGTATATCTAAGGTAATGCTAGTACCATTATGTTCAACATTAACATTAAGACAAGTAGTATGAATACCATTTAGTCTGAAGGTAATAGTGCTAAACTAAACAATATGAACTCATTCAATCCCTAAAGTACGGATGGTTTCATGGTACAGTGCAATATCTAGCAAGTGAATACAGATCCAACAAACAGATCAGAATAAACCTTTCCTCTACCGTAGAAATTCATGTTGGTTTAGCCAATCATTTTTTCACACCTTGATCTTACAGCTGTTAAGATTATTATCAACAGACGTGTTGCATGCTCAAAATACATCGGTCTGATTTCAAGCTGATGAAAAAATGTAGGAAACCAAACACATCTAATATCACAAGCGGCTGGATATTTCACAGACATGTTCATCTGTGGTACTCCTTATGAGGTATAATCATAATTATAATTTAAGTGCAAACAGGAGTTAACAAAGATGGTTGGGTTGATGAGGACAGCTCTCTGGTTTCATGAGGACAACCAGATAGATGAAGAGATATGAGGTTTGCGACATCATCTTCAGGATTCAGGCCAGACCTCATGCTCCCCTCTGCCCACACACACCGGCTTTCATCATACCTCAACAAGACCAAGGCAGACATGCAGCTGTGATTAAACACACTAAAGGTCACCGCGTTTTACTTCAATACAGCCACACTGCTGGTGCTAAAGCTTTGAAGGCGGAGAAAGAAACCCATGATCAGTATGAAAAACATTTCTGAAATTGTATTTTAAACAAGTGTTAGATTTTGGATATTTTATATTATAACTTAATTATCATGCTAATGTCATGTGGATTGATGTCAGATTTTTTTAAGTTGACTATTATGTGATAAAAGTCATGCCGACTAGTTGATGACGTCATTAATAAATAAAATAAGAGCTAGGGAATGTTTTGCAAAAACCTTTGGTGGGTGTGGGCAGTTAGACACTTGTGTGTGCGGGCTCCGGGAGAATGGCGGAACTCTAGAAAAATTGCCTCTAAATATAGTATCCAAATACAAATAAACTGCTGTTCATCTATTACACAAGAGCAACAACAACTAAACTTAAAATAAAACTATTTTAAAGTGCGTGGTCGTGGAAGCGGGGCTATGCAGTAAAAGAGCAGCAGATGGATCTATACAGCAGCCTAACGTTCCTTCAGATCTGAGGCATCTGTAAAGACCAAACTTCCCTTGCATTTACAACAAGTCAACTGAAAGTGTCATGTGCACTAATAGATGAAACAACAGAAGCATGTGTTGAGTTTGTTTGACTTTAGAACAACGTCAATTTATTTTATTAGCCTAATGCAGCAGATGCTTTATCATAGCGGACTTACAATTGCTTTAAAGTCCCAACATATCAGATTCAGACAGAGTGGTAGATTGTGGTATTCATTCAGACAGCAAGTCACAGACACAGAAATTGGTCCAAAAAATGCTGACAGCCGTTGAGTAAATTACTCCAGAAAATGTTTATATTTGACCCAACGATGGGCATTTTGGGTTAAAACAACCAATTTATAACCCAACGGTTAGGTTGACCTTTTTTAACACAGTCTTGGGATGAAAATAACCCAGCATTTTTTTTTACCGTAAAGGGGATAAGGACTTTGTTTGGGAAGGAGAGGTAGGAGAAATGCATTTATAATAAATAATGATAAGCAGGATAGACCCAGATGGGTGACTTTGTAGAGTCCTGAACATGTATCTGCTGTCCCTGAGCATCAGATGCTCTGAGATATGTCTTTTAGTCTGTAATGTATCTTACTCTCTCATATTCACTAATACTGTTTGATGCACTGTAACTATGTCACTCATCTCCCAAGATTGCACTATGAAAAAGACTAGACACATAATGTAAGTCCACACAACTTAAAATATTACGTTTTCATATTATTCATATTTTACATTGTTTTTATGTCATTTACATAATTTTATTACGGAACTCTATTTAAAAGAGCAAAACATTGGTTAAGTAACAAACAGTTCCTCAAACAGTAATCTTTTTTGATATTAATCGAAAACCGTAATGCTGGGAACTTTCAAACCCAACAATTTTTGACAAATCGGGAAAACGTGGACATGTTTTGGCCAAACACTAACAGAAGACAAAACTTATTCAGTCTACATTCACTCATTCTGAAGCAGTTCCTTCTTTTTAAACAGTTGACCCTTTCAAGGAACCTTTTGACTCTTTAAGGAGAACATTTTGAAGTTGTAGTTTTCAACAGTATGCTCAACTGAACTGAACTGAACAAGACTGACATAATCTCCTCATATAATACAGCTGTCCCAAAAGTGACCATTATAAGCACCATTAGTTTTATCATCTAGTCAGTTCAAAATTAATCGAAAGCATTAATGCATGCAGGGTGCATTTGAACTATTTTAAACTAAAAACAACTGATTTAATGGGTCAGTTCATCCAAACATGAAAAATCTGTCATCATTTACTCACCCTCAGGTTGTTTCAAACCTGTATACCTTTCTTTGCTCCGATGAACACAAAGAAAGATATTTGGAAGACTTTTCGCAATTTTCAGTTCTGGAACGCCGTCCACTACCATAGTAGTGTTGTATTTTTTTTGTTCTGTTGAACACAAAATAAGTTGTGTTGAAGAATTTACGAAAGCAACCAGATCTGGGGAACCTTTGAATATAATTTAATATTTCCTAATATGGTCGTCAATGATGTCCTGGAACTGAAAATGACTAACATTCTTACAAATATCTTTCATTGTGTTCAGCAGAACAAAGCCATACAGCTATGAAATTACATGAGGTTAAGCAAATTATGCAGAATTTTCATTTAAGGGTGAATTATTTCTTTAATTTCTGGATTGTTGAGTCCTGTCTGTGAGAATGTGTTGTGGCTCTTTCTCTCTCATTAGTCACAGTAGATACGGCTTAGATTAAGCTGCTCTAATTGGACTCTGCTTAAGATTCAGTGGGTAACAACGAGCCACTTTGATGAATGAGGCGTGTTGCAGTTTGTGTCGTCTTTTCTCTAAATGAGAAAAATCGTTATGCCATTATAGACTGATTACATGCCAAGAGCAGTATCTGGCTGAAAGAAATTACAAAGCAAATGGCTTAAAACCTGTCAGACTGAAGAACTTTAAGTGCAACAGTGGTACTGAATGCTTTTAAGTTGTAGTTTTTTGATGGATTCAAGAAATTAGTTGAGTTTCTTTTATGTTGTAAGTCTTAAAAAGCAATATCCTCGTCTTAACCTGCAAGAAATTAGCAAGGTTCAGTTCAACACTGATGAATTTAAGAAAAATATGCCTGTGGATCTATAAAATGCAAAGTAGGAGGATCTTAAAAGTATTTAATTTGACTATACTGTAAACTATTCTGCACAAATGTTATATTCATGACAAATGCGGTGCTGATACTTTTGTTTTTTTGATGTTTTCCTAAGCACAAAAACACATTTTTAAATATTAAATTAATAAATATAAATTAAAATGGAACAGTTTTTGATAGCAGCAATAAACAAGTTATTGCACTTAGCAAGAAAAAATATAACACACTGGCTAATTGGTTAAGAAACATCTTCCATCAAAATTTAACTTTGTACAAATGTGCAGCCTTGGACCAGACCCCAACATGATCGGATCGTTGCTTGCACGTTTTGCTTTAATTCCTCTGTTCTAATTTCTCTATTTTCTTTTTCGCATGACAGAATGTCCCTATTCAGAGACCAGAGGGGCTGCAACTGCTCCCACACTCCTCACACAGATGGTGCCTTTACATAACAGCGACGTTCATTACGTCCACATCGTTTCTCAGATGAAGCCAAACTTCCCACTGAAACCTCCAAATGGTTGCATTTATTCTCACACGAACCCACATGAAAAGCCTCTTCAGCTCATTCTTTGCAAATGAGGTTCTGCGCACAAGCTGTGACGTTGATGTGAGATTACAACAGTCAGCAGTTAACGCATTTTATTGGGTGACAGTCGCGCGAGCTCAAAGAAAATGAAGGTGGTGAAAATCACTGGCTCATTAAAGAGTTTGACCTGTTAGTAAAGATTCAGTGAAACAATCCTTCAGGACATCAATCAATACACCATCCGTAATGAAAAAAACTCATGAGAAGAACAAGAGATTGTTCAGGGATTTAAAAACATGCCAGTGCTGCTCAATTACCGCTGATTCTTTAACATTGGAAGCCGATAACCGATATATTGGCTGATATACAGTATCTAAATATTAATATAAAATTCCCTAAGACTGAAACAAAAGGTAAAAAGTGCACAACTGCTTATATTTGAAATCATTCAGTGAGGAAAACAAGGTGACCATTAGTTCTCTTTTTTCCCCCCCTGAAAATCATGTACCAAGCCTACGATACACTAGTTTATTATTCTTTAACCTTCAAACTTTTGATTTCAATAGCCACATGTCTTACAGATCTCAAGACAGAAAGCATTCATACAGCAGTCTGATTCAAACAATATGCTTGTGTTCCCATAATTTACACATTCATAAATACTGTATCTAGATACTGTACTTTCATCAGCAATATTTTGATAATAGCAGTAAGTGAATGATCGCGACAGAAAGACAGTACTGCACGGTATTTTTACTGCGAGCAGCCTGCAGGTGAAGTAGTTTAACCAGAGGAAATGATTTAAGATTTATCGGCTTTAATACATCGTCATAAATTTTATTGTCTGCCGATACCGATAACATTAAAGTTGTCCATTCATCGGCCGATACCGATATGGGCGATAATTTATCGTGCATCCCTAATTAAAATGACTTTACAGAAATCAGAATGTGTGAAATTCATTTGCGTGTCAGAAGTTCTTAACCTCTTTAGCTAACACAACAATACTTTTAAAACAGTATTTAAAGAACACTTGGATTACACGTGCTCATTGTGAAAGACGGGCGAGGAGGAGAGTGACAGACAGAATCCCAGAGAGATTGATGGCATATTCAAATGAACACAGCAAACTGACAGAAAACCAATGGAGCGAGACACATAGACAGTCTGATGTAAGCCAGTTCGGCACAACCACACACACACGCACTTAGCAAAATAAATACTACATACAGTACCAACACACGTCAATACACCTGCAGCACTTTAACTTCGCACGTATGATGTGTGACACCAAGACCAAACTATAACTCAGTCAGACCTAAAATGACTTTAGTATCAATAAAGACGAGAACCGAGTTGCTTACAACGCTTCTTGAGTTCCTCACACAAGCACACAGGATGATTTTGTGATACTTTGACCGTCTAACCTAGTTTAGGGAGGGAATATTTGACTTGGAAGTAATCCTGGTAGAACTGCAGGAGTCTCTTGGTGATGTGCAGAGCGTAGTCTCCCGATCCGCTTTGGATGTCGTCGGGTCTGGCGTACAGTCGAATCTACAACATGGGAATAGAGAGACAAAAGTGCTGTAAAATGAGGGCAATGGTTCAGCAACTTAAATTTTTCCATTAATAACTGTTTTTTGATTTGAAAAAATTATTTTCCAACGAATTTCAGCACCGTCCTAGTTCTTCACCTCTCATCCAGAGTGCAAGGTAGTAAACATATTACTGTCACATACAAAGCACAACATTATGAGCCTGGTGGTATAAATCCCATAAATCCCTGGAAGTAAAAAGCTCCTTAGAGAAACATATTTTTCACTGATAACATGTAAGTCTTTGTAGGAAGAGCAACCATACGCTCTGACGGTTGAACAATGAGATTCTGTGCAGTTCGGTTCCTTCTTCAAAAGCGACCAGTTTTTGTGAAGCCTACTATGGTCAGTTAAAAACATCAATAAAAATCAAATCATTAAAAACTATCAAGTCCTGAATGCCAAATATGGTGTAAACTTTACATGTTTTCAAATACTTGTTATTTAAATGTGATTTTTCTTAAGTTCACTCTTAAGAAGTGGTTTGATCCCTACAGTACATGCAATGTTATATAAAATACTTGTGACATATTAACCGGTGCGTCGGAGCTTGTGTTCAGAATAAATGTGCCTGCCAGATAAAGCCTCAATTCGAAGCTTGTGTTGTTAACATAGAAATCATGTGACCGTCTTCACAAACTAAGCTTCACTTTTCACTTCACGTGTGCGTTTCTCATTGAGTGTCAGACTGTTTGAACCCCAGGTTTTTTTAATGGGTACTTTGCCTTATTCACATTTTAGTCCTGCAGAATACTACAAAGACGTTCTGTGTGTACATTTAAATGTGTATGTGTGCGAACATTATTCTGTACACCAGTATTGACTCATATTAACATATTAACAATACCAGAATTTATTGCCATGTGTATATATTCATGTATTATATTGACTATTCACACATACACTTGGAGTTTTATTTGTGCACATAACATTAAAATAATCCAATAATGGTGATAGCTACATTCAATGAAGATTATTCCTGAATCGACCTACTGTTTTATTAACCAACAGATTTTGTTTTTTGTTCAGGTTTCGAATCTTGAATATTTTCCTGAAACAGTCAGAGGAAAGCCTGTACAGTAGGTGCTATCTGTTGCTTTATTTTCCCATCACTATTGGAATCTAAGTAACTGAGAAAGAGCGGGGAAAATTGAGCTCAATTGGTTTGGTGGATTCAGTTCATCAAGGTAAGGAACGTAAGGAATGAGAAGAATCTGTCCTATAGCAGGAATCAGCTACATTTGAGAAATGTGATTTGAATAAACCTACTGAATAATCATCTACCTGCAAATCAAGTATTGTGTAAGTGTTTGTGTACACCAAAGTCTTTTCTAGTGCCTGTACTAAAAATATATCGAACATAGTGATTCAACATGTTGAAAACTACAGATTAGCATGGAGCAATTTAGAGATAAACATTTATCACCAAGTCTCGGAGAGCAAAACAACTGAAACTAATCAAAACCTTACTTGTAAAAAGTACATATTCCCAAACTACTTACATGATCACACCAGAAACTAAGACTCAAAAAATGACAAACAAAAAATCAAGAGGACTAGACAAACACAAGACTCACTGTGGCAGTGAAGCCAACAAGAAAAGCCTGAGAACAATCAATGTGGGGTTGCCAGATCCTGCATAACAAAACATGCCAATTAGCCACTCAAAAACACTCTCAATGACCCAAAGATAGCAAAGTTCAAAATATGTGCATACATACATATTTAACATTCACCCTTTCAACTTTAACTTGCAGAAAAAATGCATAAATCTACAAGAAAACAGTGAAGTTGGCTACACTGAATCAAAGGAAACCAAGGAAAATGTTAGACATTTCAAAATAAAAGACATGAAATGTGAATAAAAAACACAAAACCTTAAGTCATGCCGTCTTCAATAATTTTTTTTACACTTCATGTTAACATTCAGCTTTTTTTGACTGTAGCAGTTAAAGATCTACTTCGGCAAACCTGTAGTTAAATATGTATTGGACCTATGTCTTAGAAAACAAATTCTTTCTAGTCCAATCAAATTTCCTCCCAAAAAACTGCAGTACTGTATTAAAGACATAGTGTGAAGTTTTGCTTCGTGTGAAACGTATTCCTACACTTACAATGATCCCATAGCTGATGCACGGCACAGTGAGCATCCATCTAGTACGGATGAATGGCCATGTTCATTCAGCCAAACAGAGTTACAGTGCAAAACAAACAGGAGGACAGAATTTTTTCAAATGGTGCCAGCAATGCACATCGAATGATGTGTTGTTTACCTCACGTGATGCTGATGTATCGATCGACTCTACGCCCAATATAAAAATAAATGGAGGACACTGAGGAACGTGGAAATGCTTAAAACAAATCGATACGACTTTAAAACAACCTGTAATTAGACAAAGCGCTCAAGCTTCATTAATGAGTCCTTCTGCAGGCGATTCAATCTGATGAAAGTGCTGTCTGCTTCATTTGTTTGTGTTTGCTTATTTGCTTGGTTTTGTTTGGAGGCAGCTTGACAGAGGACTTAAACAGGGTTAATTATATTTTAAAACTCTCTGTGAGTCTGCTCAGAATTGATCACACTAACAAGACTCTTGCAGCAAACGTGTGCACAGGCGAAGTGCTCTGAATCTTTATTAAAGCCAGTCTGAAGAAGAGTAGAACTGGAAAATTGTATTTACAAGTCCATGCATTATATTAGTAAAACAGAGAATTTTTTCTCATCGTAATATAAAATGCTAGCGTTTCAAGTCGGAATAGCAAAGTTAAAAGCGTTAAAAACTACCACGAAACAGCCATGATCAGCAGCATAGCAATGTATATTCTAAGCTGTGCTTTTCAGCATGGCCAATTTTAGATTTATGTCCCAACTATGACGTTTAAGACGTATTTGTATTCTACTGCTAGTCATAGTTTTGTTCATTTAAAACAATAAACATCTTTGTGATCAGGGTAGTAATTCTATGAATATATAAAGAGCATATTTAGTATAGTGGTGTAGAATTTTGATTTTACAAGATCGTCTGGCATTTTTAATGATATAAACGATAAGAGACTAGAACTTGAGCGTGAAGTAAATTCAGATTGGAATCTGCTCCTTCATACCAATATAATGCAAGACAACCTGTAAAAATGACCCCAGGGAATTGGTAATAAACTAGTAATTGTTTATGTGAAAAACATGAGTATGACGGCGCTTTAGGGCCAAATTGGTAGTAGGTATTATATGATGCACTTTAGAAGGGTCATTGATCAATACAGGCATGACAAAGTACACGTTCACCAAAACAGAGCTGTGTGATGATAAAGATTCAGCATGAGTCACACACAACAGCAGTCTGACTAAACCCTGTAGACTGCCGAAGACAACTGAAACAAATGATCCAAACTTCCGACAGCAGTCTTTTGAAATGTGAAATGTTCCAGATTTTGGAAGACAAACACTTCCAGAGTTTGTAGAATACATAGTTATATTTTAACTATATTTGCTTGAACAGAAGTAATGTAAGAACATTAAAGTCCCTGTAAACCGGAAGTTGCGATCGTTATGACTGCCGTATTTTGACTCACTTCAGAGTGAAATGAAATTTAGAATGAGAAAAATAGTGGGCATGGCTTTCATCTTTCTCTGCGATTTGATGTATAAAAACAGCTGTTGCTTCTGAAATGGACAAGGCTGACAGTTTAAGGGTCAGGAGTGAACGGATGCTCTGCCCAAGCCGTCTTGCCTACGTCATCAAAAGCCCAATTTATAGTTCTGCATCGGTCCAACGCTTAGCTTAACCAGAGCCACATACCCTACGTCAAAACAACTCAGACCCTAGCGTTGTGATTGGTCTGTTTGAACCCCTCCCTCAGGTCAAAAAACTCTGCGATAGAGTCATGTTTACTCAAACGCATTTCCGAATGAATTATCTAAGTAAATGATTTATGCTTCTGTATTTAACATCTCAAATCTGAAACAAAAGTGACTGTCTACTTGCAGCTATCACTGCAAATGATTCTCAAACCAGCTGCTGCTTCTTCAGTTCTTGACTTGGTTACAAGAGCAACACACGCGTGGACACTGATACCTAGTGGTCATTGACTGTTGACACGGTCAACACGTAAAAGAAAACCGACACGTAGGTCCGAAGCAGGAGTAAAAATCGGACTTAAAATGGATAGTCATTACAGGAACAAAGCGCATTTTCGGATTTGAATTTAAGATTATGAGGGCACCCGATTTCAATAAAGAGAATGACCCACATTGATAAACTATTCCAATAAACGCTGCAATATTTCATAAAAATAGGCAATGTCATTTTTAATTTCTGAGAATTTAAAATGCTAACATTGAAGTGAATCCACAAGTTACGAGACAAATACATTTGTATTGACTAGATTTTGTGAGGGATTACAAACAAAAAATTAAAACAAACTGTATCTAGGCCATTTGAGTTCCCAACGAATAAACCAAATGCAAATTATGGACAATTAAAGAAACAACAACATGTGGAGAATTAGGCCGTGCTGGTGTCTCCAATTTTTTTTGTTAAATAGCTGCTCACTACTGTGTGAATTATACAATGTCACTGTAACAAGATTCAAGTAGGGAAGGAAGGAGGCGGGAACCGGCAGACATTTAAAACATTAATTAAAGTAATATAACAGAACATAAACAGCCGGCGGCCCCTCACGGACGACCGCCGGCGAAATAACATAAACATAAATAGACAGCAGGCCGCCCCTCACGGACGACGGCCGGCAAATAAAACATAAATACAAACACAAACATGTTCGGGCCCGGTCCTCTTTCTTCCACGGTCCGGTCGCCATTGTTCCTTTATATGCTCCCAATCTCCTACGTGATGCGAGGCCGGTGCGCGCACCACTGGCGCAACTTAACAATTACTTACCGGCCTCGAACCACGGTCTCGTCCCCGCCTACTATACTACAGTCACATTGAAAATCTGCAAGAGGGCAGAAGACTCTATTGTAGATATTAATTTTCCCTGACTGGATGACCTATAGGAAAAAAAGAAAAGTAACATCAAAGGCGTTGAAAGTCATTACTGAAACCTCTTTTTTCTGATGAAAGATTATAACGAATAACTCCTACTGTGCACTCATGAATAGCGCACAATATGTCCAGGGACATTATTTATTATAATGATCAATTTGGATTTCATGTTGGCATTACTAGACGAGCCTTCAAAAAAAATCTGAATTTATAATGCCAGAAACAGTACATGCAAGAAAAGGGAAAAAATAAGACAAATCACAGCATTTACGAAACTACTGATGTCTGACAGAATCTGTTGCTGAATTCACATGAAACTCACGCAAAATACTGACAAACATCTTTCGAAAGATGATCATTCCCTAGCAGCTACTGTCAGAACCCTTTTTGGGCCTACACATGAAAACGTGTGTTCGAACTAAAATGCCAAAAACTCATGAATTAATAAAAAAAGTTTTTCTTTATTAAAATATGCTTTAAAAAAATGCGTGTCGCAAAAGGATAACAAAAAATCTAAGCACATTCTTTATAAAAAAGATAAATTATTTTTAAAAACACTAAAGAAATCTGTATTCTAGAGTCTTAGACCTTTCCAATGATATATAGTTTGTCATGATTCGATTAGAAATTACATTCACAATATTTTCGCAAACTTAGGTGTCCCATACACGGAACATATGACAGTTAACAGGCTACCTGCAGGGACTGAAGAGATGTTTTATGCATGTGTGTGGTAGGAGGGTGTTTCAAAATAAAACCAGAGTAATAACTTCAGTAACTCTTCTCTCCACTGTTCCTCTGCAACAATCTCTCGCTCCGCACAGCCAATCACACCCAATCATCTTTATGATAGATGGCGTGAGGGGGCTACCCTGCCGCTTTAATGTGATTGATGGAGGAAGCTAGCGAGCGGCTAACCTCTACAACCCACGGTGTGGGTAAACGCTCAAGATAGAAGAAACATTCCAGTCAGCGTGGAGGAGGTGATTAGATATAAAGGAGAGATTCATTACACTAATATGAGGAGGAGGCCGGTCAAGGTCTCACAGTAGGAGCCAATGATGATGCATCACAAAGTGTCTAATATGGCAAAAGGATAAATTTTGTCAATGTTTCCAAGCATACTGGATATTACTGTATTCCATGTGCACTTTTGAATGGGCATATCCATTTAAAATTGATTCTATACTTTTGACCAGTTTACAGTGACTCACCACAACTCCATTATCTGTCACGGCTTCTCTGTAGGTGAAGTTGCACATCGCCCATGCCAGGTAGTATGTGGACATACGGGGGGCGTCCTGCAGAAATGGTTTGTCACCAAACCGCCCTCATTAGATGTAGACGCCTCCACTGGCATGTTGGACAGCGACTGATACGAGCTCTCGTGTCTCAAACTCACTCTGAATGTGGCTTTATAAATAGGCTCATCGAAACACGGGAAGGCCTTTCTTGCATGAGTGGGAGAGAACTGCGTCACAGCCAGATACCTGCAGAATCATGACAGGAAAAAAAGAGGAAGCAGAAAGAGAGAGATATAAATAAAGACAGTGATTCAACATTAAAGTGATCTTGGTCTTTAAAACGAAAACGTAAACCAAACTAGATGTTAAATGTAAATATTGTCACGTATATATACAGTTAATTGATTTTCTAAAGACAATACATTCTATGTACCTGTGCAAATGCAAGCATTACTCTGCAACAGCAAAATACTTCTAGACAAATAGACAAGTTGACATCCAACAACTAAATATCAAACTGCTGTTACATCATCAACCAGTTGTGTATTGTGTAGTGTTGTGTAAATGTAGTCACATCATATGACTAAAGGTGACACGATTTCTGTCTGCCTGCCGCCTACTAGTCCCACACTGAATACATGAATTTGCTCTGTGCACTTGGCATAACATGTCATAATAGGGCTGCCCGTGAATAAACTTTTAGACTTTTTTGACTCTTTGAGTTTAACTGCAAGACCTGTGGAAATGTTGTGTTATATATAAAGTCAGAGACCACGAAAGTAAGTCTAGGGAGGGAAGAGAGTGAGCCGTTGGCTTTGAAGAGATTACTGTATGTAGAATCCGTAATAGCAATGCTGTTCAACATCACAAGTTCATTTCCAGCAAGCTGCATTAATGCAAATCAAAGCTCAACTTTAATCTTAGAGCAGAGGGGGGTTTTAACTTCACCACTCACAGGATGACAACCAGGCGGAAGTCTACTCTCTTCAAGATTATCTTTGAAAACCAGTTTACCGCTGAAAGATCGTCTTAAACATTTTTACAATATTTAAAAGTATCCGTTAAGCTGCAAGCAGACATGGTTGGTGACTCATCAGAAATGAACCCTGTGTGTTGAAAACAGATCAATAAGGGCTGGGAGGATATCGGAGCGAAAATCCCTGCGGTGATACACAGGGAGGTGTTTCAGTTTGTTTGTGATGCTGTTGAAGTAATGTACATACTTTAGAAGACTATTATAACTAAGATGCAAGGAAATGTAAATAAATGAGTAATATATGAATAAATATGAAAAATACGAAGGTAAGTTTGGCTTACAGAGAACTGAACACGGCAGAAAAACATGGTGATCTCTAATGTTAAGTGTTGATCACAAATATAAGAGCTGCCAGCATGAACTCATTACATTAAACACAATCATCTTCATAACCTTTGGAGCTTAGAAAGCTACTACTGCACAGTGACATCTGCTTAACAGGCTGAAAATAAGCTTCATAATAAACAGATCATAAAATGTACACTTCACTTATTAAAATTATTGTCTGAGGTCGTAGTGGCGAGGGCGCAGGGTGGCCGGTAAGCGCAGGTGTCTCCAGGGCTGTTGGCCATCCTCTGATTCTCTTTGACTGATGCTTCTGTCCCGGGACTGACCGGACTTGTTACTGGAGCCGTTACCGGCAAGAGTCCCGCTGCTCTCCGCGGCGCATCTCTCGAAGCTGACGCTGAGCGTGATGGCGATCACCGTGACGATGATGAGGGTGAGGATGGAGATGGCCGTTCCTCATGTTCATGTCCTCAAACCACATCGGCACGAACGTTCACTGCATTAAAATGAGATTAATATTTAAAACAGCACATTTAAACAATTTTCTTTGGACAGGATTTCTATTTTCTCACACCAGGATAAAACTCCAGAGGATAAACCTGGACATATTTCATGTCGGTAAATCATCATCCAAGTTTTACAATTTAAGTGTATAATTGTATATAAGACACCAAGTTTTTCAAATCTGAATGTGTGCGCAATACACAATACAGATCAACAAACTGTCGTTAGGACACTGTATGTATGATGTACATTTATGCAAATCAGAACTTGATTCGGAGTCAGTAATCGTGCGTGCAGTCAGATGCAGGAGCTCATACAGTAACATTCAGACGGAACTCCTACCGCACATCCCCGGAAACCCACGACTTCTCCTCCGACTTGAGTCTGATGTGTATTACGTTCCGGCACAACTGTTTCATGATAAATCAGAAGTGCTGTGAATTTCTGTTCTTGTGTTTCCCTGTCGCCTTGCTCATCGCCGATTCTCTGCTTAATGCATCCTCTCACTCCCCCGGTGGTGCACGCGCTTTCTCTCTCTCTCTGTCTCTCTATCTCTCTCTCTCATTCTATCTCTCGAGCACAAACAGATATTAAGTCCACTAATTCCATCAATATGCCACCCCGCTTGTTCAATTGAGCTGCCTTTAATTAAATAGTGAAATAAACATGGGAGCCTCTTTCACAAATCAAAATTGCTGAATTGCATGAAAGTAAAATCCACCAAACAATGAAACTAAGACAAATTACATTCAATAGAAAATGGGACATGAATTGTAGACATGTACCTGTCAAGTGTAATAGATGAGATGTGCCACTACTTTCAACAAAGTGATTATTATAGCACGAACATGACAAGACCAAAGCATTTCAGTGGATATGTAATGACTAATCCAATCATCTGTACTGAGATCCTTTGTTGTTGGAAGTCAAAGAACCCACTTCCTTATACGTGCAGTCCTGAGTCGTCAATGAGTCATCAGTAATATTAGGGAATTTAGTGCTGTGAAATAACATAATTCATAGAGTGCTGTAACTACAAATTGAAGATTGCTGTCCATGGTGCTGAAACAAAGAATATAATTTCATCATTTATATCATTCAATGTCAAAATTGTAGTGCTGCAGTAAACAACTTCCTTATTTTCTTCATGTTTTTACTATTCAGATTAGTTTTTCTTACACCATTCAAACGGCTCCTGTCACCTTAACCTTGGACATTTCACATCTCTTCAAAACAAACCTTGTATTCAGACGATTTTTTATTTTTCTTAAAAGAGAACGAACAATGAAACCGCAGTAAACATGCACACTGACCATTGATAGAAATGTGGGATAGAAGGTGAAGTGAAAAAATGATGTGGGATGAAATGAAAAGGATCAAGGTGCTTCTAGTTGAACTGCTTTTATTCCATATGAAACTCTGAACTCGAGTAGGCAGGAAAAGCATTTGGTTTTCCATCGTATTAATACGCACAACACCCTTTAACCCCTGTGGAATTTAAAGCTATTCTTATTAAGTAATGGGGCAAAACGGGAATGCCATTGAGTGGTTGTGAAATCTTTGAATCAGGTAGAAATTGAGTCTATTGCCATGTGACTCCTGTTGACGGAGAGTAATAAAGTAAACATAGAACACAAGATCGGCTTTTGAGGGAGTTCAAACAGTTTAATTGAATAAAAAATTGGTAAAACGTCCTTGAGGGCTCCTGTGACTTCCACCACAAAAGAGGCTTGTTTCTGCCGAGAGGTAAAATAGTCGTTTACAATAGGGTACTTTAAGCAGAGCAGAAAAACATCTCCCCCTACAGCCCAAAAAGAGTATTGCAAGACCTATTTATGAAATTTAGAAAGGAACACCCAAAGGCATGACTTTGGGGCAGCATTGACTGTTTGGCTGAATAATAGAAGATGAGTGAAGTGCAGTAGGATCATTATTTGAGAGTGGCACAGAAATGACACATTTCACCTTTAGGGATCTCTATAGAAAAAAGAAGGATACAAAATATAACCATTTAGGCAAAAAGTCAACTAAAGCCTCTCCCAATCAATCTTTTAACTCAGCAGTAAAATAATTATTGGATTCAGGGACATTTCTGAAGATCCTATGACCAAATAACAGCCATGATTTATATATAATCACACACTTTCTCATGTGTTATTGCTTTAATACAAAAGCTGGGTTCCTTAGTTAAGTTTATGAGACGTTCGGCGTAAAAATAAGTCTATATATAGATACGTGTAGATTTTCCCAAGTGTCCTTATTCAGTAGCCGTATTGCCTTAGGGTAGAATTTCCTCTTGAGTCTCTCATGTCTCATTGAGAAGTTCTGATAGCTTTCTCCGGTGTCCTCACCGCTCAGTGCCTTGCGTCCTGGGCGGTGGTTACTTTTTAACCAGACAGTGATGCTTAATGTGTATCCACAGCCTCAGGATAGAGAGTCCTTAGCATCCTGTGAGAGATCTTGAACCTGGTCAGGCAAAACATTTGCTTGGAGGGATGCTGAAACAGCCACCAAGCTGTTTGTGTGATTGTGCAGAGAGGTCTCTTGTGGAGGTAAACCACCAAGTATTTGAAGTTGTTCACTCATAACGTGATTGTGGTCAATTTTGCAGCTGTAGTTCGCACCTGCTTTGCTCCACAGTCTGAATAAATATAACCTTGCTATCATTCAATGAGAAGAAGACATCCACTTCCTGTGTGTTAGTATTGTTAGTGATAAGGCCTGCCACAAGCGAGTCATTGGAAAACCTCACCAACTTGTTGGAGATCAATCAACCACAGAGTCATGGGTGTAGTAGAAGAAAAGCAGGAGGCCTAATACACTGCCCTGGGGAGCTCCACTGTCGAACGTACATAGATTTGTCCAGTCAAGAAGTCCAGTGGCAGATGGAAGAGTAACAGGATTACTCCAGTGAGCTATAATACAAAATATTGGAATTTACTAGAAGTACATGTATTTATAAAATAAATGACTCACGCAAACATAATCAGAACTGCATAATTAAATGTCATTTTAGCATTTATTTGACACTCCCCAACTAAAACAACAATGACTCATCAGTTTCATAGAAGACAGACTGTTTTCAGAAACTGTTTCTGTAACTCTCTCAGGATACAGACACATATCTGAACTCCAATGACAATTGAAACTCCTTGAAAGTTCCGATAAACACTTTCTACAGGCACTCCACTTTCTACAGGGGGGGGGGGGATGTTTGGCAATGAACATTTATTAAATAACTGATAGGTGAAAGTATATTAGTATTGTGAATGCATAGTTCTTTGGCGTAGGCCCTGTCCATGGCTCGCATCCAGAGGGCCAAGAATTCCTCAACTTCCCAACTGGAGATTAAGGCTGGGACGTAGCCAACCCCCCTAAGGTTAAATGGACAGGGACCTCCTGGTGGTGTTGGGGAGGATGGGGGTGAATCTCTGCTGCTTCGACTGCGGACGTAGAATGAGGGAAAGTGGCAATCTTTTATACATTCCATGTTAAATGGTGATTGGTTCAATGACAATTGGTAGTGGATGGTCGAGATTGAGTCTTCCCGGCAGAACTTGCGCTTAAGCTTGCATATCATGAGTGGGATCTTATGAACCATTCCCATTTCTGATTCTGTTACCTATTCACCTTTACATTATTCATCATAAAGAAAATTACATTCAGTTATACACAGTTACATAATAAAATATTTTTGAGATTTCAAGCAAAATGCAACATAAGAGGTAAAAAGTGCTTTATGACTGAGACACTAATTCACGCCAGAGTTGCTCCACAGACACTCTATTCTTCTTTCACAGTAACTCAAACACATTTCCTCATGACAGTCTGATGATTGAGCTTCTGTTCAGTAGCTTTCATCTCACCATCGTGACAAACAGTCTTGATTTTCCTGAATCAAACAACAGTTAGCAGCCATACAAGATGAAACATTATCTTTCAGGTTTCAGCCTCCAGTGGCTTCAAGTTTTTCTGTGTATTTCGGCCATATTTGCACCGATATACAGTTAGAAAGCACAGGCTTTGATGGGATGGTAATTTATATAGTCCCACCGAGTTTCATATGTGGGAATTCATCAGTGAAGCTGATGCGTTTTCATTGGATGAAAGTGTCCATCACCATTTACTGCATACTGTTACCAACGTTATAGAGGAACTTTGCAGCAAACTTTGGAAAGATCATACTGTCTCTGGTGTATTATGACTATGAGTTGCTCTGTGAAGGTTGTGTTTGTATAATGTTCTTGTTCAGTCCCTTGCAATGTAATTTCATCCTACTCTTATTAAATAAGCATTAAAATGGTATTTTAAAGTTAAGGTGATTTGAAATTAATAAACAAACTGAACCATAACAGATATGAGATTACATCAAATGCTAAATAACCGAAAACAATTCCTGGAAAGATTTGCCACAATATTAAAGAAGTTTAGTTTTACTAAACCTAGAGACACTGCAAACAGGGATGATCCATAAATTGTTTGGCTGGAGGATTTTCCTGTCACGCTCTTCGCGAATTAATTACCATGATTTTCTCCACTGGTTGTCAAGGCGACAGCCAGTTTACGCATTCAACGGTGTTTGTGCTGCCGACAGTGTGTAATTTAATCTAAGCAGTTGCTATTAGTAATACATTGCTATCATAAGCTTTTATTTGTTCACTGTGGTTTACAGGAGAGGGTTCTGTCAACCTGATACAGACTTCTTGGAGATCAAAAGGGTTTTTGAAGTCATGAAGTTAAACTGTTTTTAACAGAAACAATCATTAGGTAAAGTAAAAAGCATAGGCAGTTGCAAGCTACCAAAGTAAATGTTTGTGTAAGTCAAAGCCTCCCACACATAAAAAAGAAAATTAAAGAATGTGAAATAAGGCTGAGTGAAAAAAACTACAGTTCATGTAGCTACATTTAAATAAAACATAAATGCAATATTAAACTATATGAGGGCAATTTGTTTTATCTGTATTTTACTCATATTTTGACTGAATCATCCATGAGCACTCATTTAATGTTACCTTATTGAACACTGAAACAACTTTTAATTTTTCTATGATTCACGTTACATTTAGCACAAACATTTCTTTGATGTCTGTGTCAAAAGGAATAGTTTCTGTCTTTCTTCCACTATTTTGTCTTCAAGGTCTTTCTTTCCTGCTGTTCTCAGTGAAATTTTATCAGAAGGACTACAGTAAATGTGAAATGTGTTGGAAATATTCCTGTTATCATTTCCCCACCCTCATGTATTTTCATACCCGTATAAATGTCTTTGTTCTGATTAACACAGTGAAAGATATTTGGGAGAAAAAAAAATGTATTACTACAATGGTAGTGGATGATGTCCCGACACGAAAAATCTATAATTTTTTCCCAAATATATGCATCTGTGTTCAACAGAACAACAAAATGTTTATAGATTTGGAAGTAAATTATGACTGAATTATACATTTTGGGTGAACTATCACATTAAGCTAAAGAGTTGAATTTATCTTTCTGCCAGCATATAGCAATGGTTCCTTTTCTGGATTATTTAGAAATGCACAACAGTCTGGTGAATATGCAGAGCCAAAGTGTTTTGAGGCTCAGTTTAAAGGCCTTCCGACTACGACAAACACTTGTAAGACATAGGCAGCTAAATATTGTTGTCTATGACACCTACTGTATTAGACATTAACATATATCACTGGGCACCTTGTCACGACAATACATATTTTAATATTAAAAATCTAATCTGCTATAACAGCAGTATGGAATATTTAATTTTATTAATGCAGCATATCTAGTATCTAAAGTATTTCTACAGAGACCCTCTCCATCTGTTCTCATATACAAGCATTGTTTTAGCCTCAGGTCCAATTCCTTCAACAGCTCTTCTTCAATTACAGATTACATCTTTTAACAACCAACTCCAGCAAAGAAGACCGCTCGACATTTTCACGCAACACAACCTTTGATTTAAACGCAAAACTGCTGGTTCAAAATCAGACAAAAATGGCATGTGTATACAGTATTTAAAAATGAGAACCGATCCATTTTGCTTGCCATTATTACATGAATTTCACCAACAGTGCCACATGACAGGCATAGTATGCCTTCACTGCTCACAGTAACTGGCTAATAGAACACTGTACACTACGTGCCATCTTAATGTGCCAAATCAAGTCACAGCACAAAGACATCGCGACAGATCCTACGCAAACCTGTTTTATTTTAAATCCTCCACTCTCTGCCGAGCAGACTCAAACGGCTTCCCACCATTTTGTCCTTAAAGATTGGCTTACAAACACCAGTACAGTATCCAAGACACCCACATGCTTGTTTCCATAGCGTTTGGTGGAAGAGATTTATAGTGTGGTTTGCTATTGTGAACAATATGCACATGGATAATGAAAACCTAGAAACTTGTTAGCCCAGATGGAAAGCTTTGTGTGTATAAAAATATAAAAATAACATCTTATGCAATGTAATGTTAAACTTTTTTGCTGCCTTTAGATTTTAAAATCAAATTTGCTTTAATTGTTTAACGTAACAATTAAAATATTGGTAAATTAAATTTAAACTGCAAAGTTACAAAATTTCAAATGTCTTGTAAAACCAATTTGATTGTACTTAAAAACTTAAGGCAGCAAAAAAGTGAAGGTGGATAACCAATGTTGTCGAGTAGCTGAAGGCCAGTGGTGTTTTAGTGGACTTAAAGATAAAAATAATAGCGACAGATGCTATTTACACTAAGTTTGAATAGCTGTAGGTTCTGTTTACACTAAATGAAAATAGCAGCATTTCTTGGAGATATGCTATTTACACTAACCAAAATATCAGTTTTTTTGGGGGATTAAGTAGAAATAGTAAATTGAAAACAAATGCCTTCATCAAAAGGTTATAGAGCATTTTCAGCAAAAGGTGGATGAACCCCGGTCCCTGTGAACAGCTATGCAGATACCTTATGGCACTGGTGTCGCTGTTTGAAAGAGCGTCGCCCTTACACTTTCTCTATTCCAATCACATATTGGTGGGCGGAGCTAGAGCAAATTAGCCACTGCCAATATTACAATCTACATAGATTGAAATCCATTTGATTATAAAACATAAAAATCTGCTGTTGTTTAGTAAATTATTGCTACGGTTAAACCATATACTAATAATCATGGCTGTATTACTTACATTTATGTTTCCATCTTGTCTCCTTGCGTTCCTTGGTGGTCCCCCGTCTCTCCTTGTCCTGTGCTCTGGTTTTCATTGTCATTCACATCATCATCTGCAATGATAAGAATGTTAATAACTTACTGCATCTGCCATCAGCTTCATTGATATTTACCGGTCCATCTGTGTGTTCTCTCACCATCTGTGCAATAAACCCCCAGTGTTGAGTTCACCCTCTGTCCATTAGTGTGTCTATTAGATTGCTTATAGTGTTTTTTCCACATTTGGATCTTTCTTAACGCTAGGTCAACCAATGCTTCCTGAACTGATGAAGGATATTCTACGTTAATATAATCAATGATGCACCTAAAATATGTTTTCACTGTAGCATATCCACAGAAAAAACATATTGTTTTTCTCCAACATCCAGAAATGAGATTCCATGAAAGGTGCATAATATGAAAAAATGTGCTGAGTTGTTTAAATTCTGAATCTGAAAAGATGAGACCACAAGCATTGAGAGCAGTTGAATCATGGGATACTAAAGCACCTAGGGCTTACATCAGTGAGCAGTAATGTTATGAATTAATGAGTTTCGGAAGGAGACTTGAGTTTGTGCTGAGGTAAGCTTAGAAAGACTGTAACAAACAAAATCAACAGTAGCCAATTAAATGCTCGATAACCCAACCCTCAATTTATTTTTATTGATAGATCTTGTGGCTAGTCTTACTGCTTTCTGAGAAGCACTAAGTCTTCAATGAGGATTCATGAGAACTCGGCATCTCCCATTGGGGTCGATGCATGAAACTCAAGGGCAGATATCAAACTGAAGAAAGCTAAACAATGTGGTTGGCAATGCCTGAGGCAAACCTGTTATCAGCTGTGTCACTAACAAAACCCTTTCTGATATTTGTCCGCATTGAACTCAGGCACCAAAGAATCCAATACAGTTCATCTGAGTGAAAATAGGTTGCTTGCACCCTCATCACGTTTAACCTTGGACAAAAGCTTCTTAACCTCTTAAAGATTTTCTGTTTTATTTTTCGTTGCCTTTGGCCTCTGTCCACTTTGATATCTTCTCCTGCTTTCATGTTTGTTTTATATGGAGCTGGTTTTTAAGAAATCTCATGTTATTTTAATTTTTCTTCATTCGTCATGTCTTCAGGCGGTGTGTGGGGCTCAAATAAACCTCTTTAATCTCCCTTTAGAGACTGTATCCTCCCCAGCCTCCCACTAGAAGATTTCACACGCAGATATTCATTTTTACACTCAAACCATTGAGTTGAAGTCAGACCATTACTTGCTGTACATGTCTGATACAACTAAGTTAAGCAACTCCACATATACTACGTAACAGTCTGATTCAGAGACCAACCACTCAAACCTGTTGCACCTTATAGTGAGAAAATACTTCAGCTGTTCTTTAACACATAAGAACCAGGAGCTTTTATCTATGGGCACTTCATTCATTTTGGATTTGCTTTAAGAGCACTAAAGCTCAAAGATTCAAGAGAACAGAGACAACAGATAAACCCAAAGCTCTCAGTTAGGACAGCTGTTACAAACTATATTATGTGAGTCAAGCCATTATCTTCATTTTCTTGTGTTTTGCACAGACCAAAAGGGCTCTTGCTAATTGTTGATCTAGAGTTGGATTCTTGAACATATGTTCTTGAAAAAATATTAAACATATGAAACGTTATTACTGGGTTTTTTATTGAGAGAGAAAAGGTAAGAAAAAACTTTTTTGTTGTAAAAATCGAATCTCATGTTCATTCCCTTTATACACCCAGTTTTCATTCTCATTAATCTCTTGACAGTATGATTCATATTGTAGTACTGGAAATTCATTTCACGTTCCTACAAGGTGTATGAAATGAAATTACCCCAAATCGAATCTTTCACATCTACAAAAGCAAATCTAGGATGACATGTTTTCATAGGCAAAGAATACAGGAACAGAATTTTGTCTTTTTTCAACCCAACCATAGATCCCCAAGAAAAATTCAACTTGTTAAAATATTTATTATTTACTACGGATGCGATATGAAATTTGGTAAGCACATGTCTAATCTGGAAAGCTCTAATTTGATTGGCTTTCTTAATGCAATTTCTGGTAGCTAGTTTATCATTGAATCAAAGTCATGTAAACAGGGTTTTAGCTTTCCACAAAGTGAGCTTTTGAAGAAAAACTGATTACTGGTTTTTCCAAAGCTTGCCAAGTTAGTGCCCTTAAATCCAAGGAACCAGTTTACAAATTAGATCCGCATCATGCTTTCCTGTAGCTCAGTGGTAAGAGCATTGAGTTAACAACGCAAGGTCGTTGGTTCGATCCCAGGGGATTGCACATACTTAGAAACAAATGTATAGGACAATGCAATGTAAGTGTCGTGATTCCACTATCATGTCACGGTTATTCTTGTCTTGCAGTGGAGTCATGGCATAAGTCCTTGGGTTTTGTCTGAGATGGACATGTCTATGCTTACATATAGGCTGACATGTGCCTTCTCATGTCTTGTCTGTGTTTTCCCTCCATCTCGTTTCCTTGTTGACTTCCCATTATTGTTTCATTACCCAAACCTGTTCCCTGCCAATTATCCTATGTTCGTTTCCCTTTAAAACACCCTCTTGTCTCTTGTCTTGTGCTCTTGGATTGTTTGATGTTGCGTGACCCAATAGAGTGTACCTTGTTCCTGTTCCAGTCCACATATCATTCTAGCTGTGTCTTGTTCCTGCTCCCCGTATCCCTGAAACCTATGTTCCTTGTTCTTGTCAACTCGTGTCTAGTAAGTTTAGTTTTTGTGTTATTCAAGTGTTTATTTTCTAGTTAGTTAGTCCGTGTCTTTGGTTTCTTTGAAAGTCATCTTGTACTGTTCTTTTCCCCCTCTTGGGTTTTGTTTTGCCTTTTTAGTCCTGTTTTGTACCAATAAATTCCCTGTAAACCCCTTCATCCCCGTGTCTGCCTGCACTTGGGTTCTCCTCCTAGAAAATCATGACAGAATCCAAGAGCCAAAACCGAGCCCAGCAGGCAGATATGGTTTCCCGACGTTCCCGTCAGACCCACATCCACTGCAGTCACCTGCCAGGGGAGCAACACCCTCATGGAGTATGTTGATCGCTTCCTGGGTGCTACAGTGGAGGCGGAGGATGTGGACCAGGTGTATTTTGAGGAGGCGGAGCTTGCGACCCTCTTCAACACCGGCCTCAGGGATCCTCTGTCACGGAAGGAGATGAGGATGCTGAGGTCTCTGGACTTCGACTGTGTGGTGAGATATGTCATGAACCGGCCGGAGCCAGTGACCTCAGTCCAGTCCAAGTCTCCGTCCCCGTTGGTCACGATCCCGGAGGACCTGGCCTTGGAGATCGGGGTCGTGGGCCTCGCCTCCCCCTCCACACCACCCGCTGCAGCTTCTCCACCAGCGGCTAGTCTTCCCCGCAGGCGTCAACGGAGGGAGTCGTGGGACTCCCCGTCCGATTCCTCCACCACGGAGCTAACCGTGCCTGCTGACGCTTCTCTGCCGTCGGCCGCACTTCCCGTGGGCCGTTCCCGGAAGAAGAAGCGGAGGAGGGGAGTGCAGTCCAGTCCTGCCCAGCAACCGGTGGTCCCGAGTCCTATGGTCCCGAGTCCGGTGGTGTCAAACCCAAAATATTTTTTGGGGGGGCGCCGTGGGGAGGTGGCGGTCCGAGCAGCCAGCCCGGCCGCGGATTCCTCCAAGAGACCAGCACCCAACCCGTTCCAGCAGCCGGCACCCAGCCCGTTCCAGCAGCCGGCACCCAGCCCGGTCCAGCAGCCGGCACCCAGCCCGGTCCAGCAGCCGGCACCCAGCCCGGTCCAGCAACCGGCCGTCCAGCCCTTGTCAGGTCCGGCCTTCCAGCCGGCCGTCCAGCCCTTGTCAGGTCCTGCCTTCCAGCCGGGGTCTAGCCCGGCATTCCAGCCTGGGACCGTTCCGGCAGTCCAGCCCGGGTCTAGCCCGACAGTCCAGCCGGGGGGCCCAGTCCGGCTTTCCAGCCGGGAACCAATCGGGCTCCCTCCAGAACCCCTGCCAAGCCCGCGAGCGCCACCCCGGACTAAGACTGCCCCGCCCTGTCCCAACCCTTTTGTTCAGCCTCCTTTGAACCCTTGTTTAGCCCAACCCCCCTCCCATGTTTGTTGTTTTTACTGTCCCACCCCAATCCATGTGTTATTTTGTATTGTTTACCTTTAATCTTGTTCACCATGTTTTGTCTGGTCCTGTCTGTATCCCAGTCTGTCTTGTCCTGTTAGTTGCCCCTTGATGAACACCTGGAGGTGTTCATTTTGGGGGGGGCTTATGTCATGATGCCACTATCATGTCATGGTTATTCTTGTCTTGCAGTGGAGTCATGGCATAAGTCCTTGGGTTTTGTGTGAGATGGACATGTCTATGCTTACATATAGGCTGTCAAAATGAATAAATGTAAATGCATACCTACACATTTAGTTTAGATTACTTTTTCTGTTTAAAACACCAAGAATTTGTATTTGGATGAACAGAAATTCTGAATACACATTTAAACAAAAATCTTATGATAAACAAGGAGTGAAAGCAGTAAATAACTGCATGTGCTCTCTTCTGCATTAATGCACAGACAGTTCAGCACCACGGACAGCAGCCAAACACAAGAACATCACATTAATATGACAATTAATATGATAAAGTCTCATATATGCAGCAAGTCAGAGAGAATGTTTTTCACATTTATCTGAAATCCCCACAGGCATGATATCTTCAACATCTGTAAACATCACACACATGTGCAATGTGATTGATCCTCTAAGGATTCAAAAGTAATCCGGAGACGGCAAAGCAGGACAATGTGCACATTTCAATCTTTCACCTAGAGACACTACATGCTGTTCTCGACACAAAGGTCTTTGTTCTCAATCACAGATCAGTCACTGATGCGGGACTTCTTCCCTTGCTAAGTCAAGCTACAAAAACGATTTCAATTTTCCACTTCCTTTCTTCTATTTACAAGCATGCATAAATCAAAAGTGAGCCGATTTCATTTCCAAAGATGTCAAATATGAAATAGCACACTCACACAGGGAATTCAAAAGCCCTTAATGTCATGGTTTCACCTCTCCTTGTCAGGTATTTCTTGGTTTAGAGGTGGAATCATACAGAATCCTTTGTTTCATGTGGGGAGAGATGTTTTTGACCTTGTGGCCTTCCATACTATCCCCTAGTCGCGTCATCGTTCCTACCATCCTGTTTCCTAGTTTGTGTTAATTAGCTTCCCCTTAGTGTTTGATCTGTGTCACCTGGTCCCTATTCAATTATCCTGTGTTTGTCTCCCTATAAAACATCCTGTTGTTTCATTGTCCTGTGCTGGTTCGTTACTTGTGTTTGTATGCTTGAAGCTGTATACCATACCTTGTTTAACGTGGATGTTTCCTAGTCACTGTATCCTGTTTCCTTGTCTGCCTAGTCCTGTTTCCTTCGTGTTAGTAAGTCTAGTTTTGTTGATGTAAGTATTGATATCAAGTGTTTGTTTTATTAGTCTAGTCAGTCCGTGTTCTTGTTTTTGTTTATAGTACCCTGTCATGTTTTCCCCATTGTGGGTTTTTGTTTTGTTCCTGTTTTTTGTATATTAAAATTCCTTTTACCCCTACCATCTTGTCTCGTGCTTGCCTGCACTTGGGTTCTACCGTGAGATTCATAACACTTAAATGTACAGTAATGGTATCTGCTTTTACACAACACCAGCGGCAGTGACCAATTACAAGATTTAGCTGCTCATGAATGGCTGAAATTAAGCTCACATCTGAAAACTTTTACCCTTAAATTTGAACTAGAAGATTTTGTAAATGATCTTATAACATGGCATCATATTTCATTAAACATTATAAAAAGAAAACTTAATAGAACAGTGCAGCCGGAAAGTAAAAGTTTTTCAATTAAAAAATGACAGCTTTAGAATGACAAAAGGCTGAATATTTAGCCTATTATTTATTTTTGGGTTCAGTCTGGTTGTATTAACGTCATTATTTTGTCTTTCATCCTTCTGCCTTTATCAGTAAAGAAATTACAATGCAATGTATATAATTTGGATAATTTGTTAAAGACCAGACTGGCATGTAGGTGGTTAAATGACAGTCTGAATTTATACAGAGGATGTGACGATGAATTCAGTGTTGAGGTGAGTGAAGTTTATTCACATGGAAAGCAAGCAATAAAAGGTGTTCAAAAAGTAAACAATACCAATTAAGTAAATTAAGTTACAAGTGTTAAAAAAACTGCATCATATGTTGGGACTTTAACAAGGTTTCCTGCTCAATCATCTATGACAGCACGTCAACATTATTCTGACCTCTGTGTGCAGGGGCGTAGCAGGCATTTTAAAAGTGGGGGGGGACAGCTGTCAGGTGACGTGACCCTCAAAGGCGAAACTAATTATGAACATAATGTACAAAGTAATTACATGCTCATATAATAAATTCTATATAGAATAAAGTTGGCATTTTAGAGCACCCTAGAGGCAATTTTTAGACCATGCCATGATAGCAATAGCCTACCATAGTAAACACTATTGGAACACACTGCCTTAGCCATTTAACCTATTTCTAGCAAGTTTAACAAAAAATGAAATATATTTATTAATGTTGAATTTCTTAAAATTTGGCAAGTAGTCACAATTAAGAAAACACTGCCGTTTCTTTTTTTCCCAGATAAATCTCACCTGTATATATTCTGTGGAGGTTGAGTTACTGTCCTTCCCTCTCTCTGTCAGTGACGTGAGAGCCTGCCTCTCCTACAGACCGGTTTTAGGTTAAGAACATAACGGTAAAGTACTAAAATATGATAAAGTATGATAATATATGATAAGTATTCCCCGCAAAACAACGTTTCTTTATTAGGAAAGGATCATTTGGGACGAAAGCGGCGTGACGCGACAAAAGAAGACAGAACCTAATGTTCAAATGCATCTACACATTTAACAGACGCTCTCACCCTTAGCGTCTTACAAGTAGGAGAGAATAAACACATTTAATCTAGCGCGATGTGACGCATCACATGCATCGTTCTAAACGGATTCTATGCATGAATGCATCGGTTACATCTGCTGTAGATGCGTCCTTAGGTCAAACCATAACGTGAAGTGAATGAAAGAAACCACGAGAGGAACAGTAGATTTGAAGCTCTTGGCAGACCCGCCAAAGAGATGATTCGGCTTGTGATTGGCTCAATGTTTTTTCACTCAAATGTAAATACCAAACCAGAGAACACGGGGGGAAATATTCACGGGTGGAAGTGTTCCCCATGTTCCCCGCGGCTTCTACGCCCCTGTATGTGTGTTTCGCTGAACCCTGTGGTAGATGATGGAGACGGTCTGCTAAAGAGCAGAAACAGAGTTGTGAGTGGGTGGGACATGATAATGAAGACCTCCAGCAGGAGGATGGTTGATTTGCTGGGTTGAGGCTATTGGGGCTATTTTCTGAAAAACTATCATGATGATTTTCATTTCAAATTGAAATCCATTGAAAAAAAATCCATTGATTTGTGCACATTGTAGGATTATGTTAATTTGTGTGAAATTCTTAAATGGATGTTAAAAAAGTAAACAGAGTAAAAACAAAAATAACAAAACTTATGGTGTGTGTGTGTAAGCAATGCTTTTGGTCATCATCATTTGCTCATTATAAAACAAATTTGTTTGCCTTTCCACCCTTCATTTTACAGCCAGATGTCTGATTTGTACCAGACGTGATGAGATTCCAGGGTCTGTAAATCATGCGAGGATTATCAATGTAAGTCCATCTCACCAATTACACCCATAATGTGTCCAGGACAAAACCAAAGCCACAATCAATAAGAATCTCAACTCATCTTCTCCATATATGTTCAGTCATCATTAAAACGTCATTATGCCCACTGACCATAAACAAATGCACGTATCAACATCTCCCCCAATCCTATTAAGATTTTTTTTGATTTGCCATCTTTAAAGGATGAGTATAAGGAATATTCTCCATTTAACTGGTGATAATGACAGTTGACTTAAGTTGGATGAAGTACATAATAAAGATAGAAATTAATTCAAATTCCCATTCATCTCAAACACAAACTCGCATACAAGGCATTTCAGAGCACCGGTTTCATGACACAAACCCTTTCTCATTGTCATAAAAGACCTTGGGTGGGCTAACAAACAAATGTCAAGTATCATGAGGCAACAAAGTCTAGGAATGGGCCCCACTTATTTAAAAGGGATAAAAGAAATATACTCCCTGTTCCGAATAGCCATCCAACAAGGAAGGAAAGAAAACCAAATGCATCAAGTTGTGAGTATCCAGCTTGTGTGCTGCAAGGCAAAACAGTTGCTGAGTCTCCTATCCAGGGAGAGAGTAACATCAGAACACCAAGTTTTGATTCGTCAGCCTGTGCAGTAAGAAATAGTAACAGATGGACCAGTTCTGGGTGTCCCATTGAGACTGTAACAGATGATACCATATTCTCAGTCTCCTGTTCAAAGAGGCAATAACCCACATCTACAACAATAATAAGCTCAGGAGATCAAACCTTCATCTGCGTGTTCACTTTTATCTGTGTGTTTCAGATTGCTTGGAATTCGTTGATGCTCTAGTAAATCAGCATCTCACGGCACTTTATGTATATGTTCAAGACAGTGTAAATGGTCTATTGTTACCAAAATGTAAATCGGATGATAAACTCCCTTATATTTACACATGTGAAGACTTTATAACACACACTAAAAATGCTGAACAGCTGATGGCATGATAGAAAAGACAAACATTAAACTACTGCCTGGTGAAAAGAATATACTGTATGATGCTTGAAAAAACAGCTACTTTTGATCACCATCAACGGAGCAGGTTGCTATCTGTCCATGCTAATCATCCAAATCTTAGTAAGACAACTGTGAATAATTGTCCACCCCACCGCTTTCTAAAACAACATAAGTGTGATTTTATAATTGGTGATCCAACCAAATTCAATACGGTCATACACTACCATTTTTCTTTTTCTCGCACACACACTCTCACACACACATACATGTACACAAAACCACACTCTCACTCTCTGTTATATATCAATTTCAATGCTGTTATATAATGTCTACACTTTTAATAGAGTTAACAGTAACAAAATTGACAATTTTAAGCTTTTCAGTCCAAAATCATACAGTATTTGCTTTCAGAACTGCTCTGAGCACATGGTATAAATAAAATTATGGTTAAAGGGTACATAACTAGGGATTTTTAATATCCTACTTTTTTGTATTATAGAGTGTCCTCCAACAAGTAATATTAGGCAGTTATTTTTACCTTACTTCTTGACTGACTCTCAAACGATTGGTTCCGCGATTCATCTGTGTAATCCCCCCGCCTTTCCGCTAGCCTTGTCTGATGTGATTGGTCAGATGGTCTAGTCTGCTGTGATTGGTCTACTGCGAATGATGCTCACGAGCTACAGTGTTTGGGGGAGAAGAGTGAGATTTTCGCGGGCAGTCCTAGCAATGTAGGCGGGGACTATATATAGAGATGTAAATCCGCGGCGGTTCCTTAATCGGACTAAGTATGACTCGTTTGCGTAATTCAGAGCCGACTCTGGGATCAGTGATCAATTATTTTGATTTATTTTATTGAAAATAACAAAATTTTCCACCTGCGGAGGATCATTTCAATTAGCTTACATAGTTTTAGTTGACATCTCAACAAATAAAATAAAAATGACCTCGGACGCTGGCACTTGTACACCGACATGACAATATATATTTTTTATGATTAATAAACTCAAAACACTTAGCACGCATTTAAACAAAATGTAACTTCAGCTGCATTCAGTTCTGGGCTCAAGACTGCATTGATGAGCAATTTTACAGTAGCACTCAGCCTTGGTGGAAGCAAACAGCAAGCTTGTTTGCAGTGGCTGTCTGGAACATAATTTTCATCATTTTAAAATGGTTACGCGAAACAGCTAATTGAAATACATAAAAGTATATTTACTGTAATGTTTCATGTCTGTTTTGGTTGGCTAAGGCTATGTAATGAGAAATTACCTTCTGATAGCTGCCTGTAATGTGCTTTGTGGTGGAAAGAAGGATACAAACCTAAATGTAGACTTAGAACAAATTAAATTTTGTTAGCAGGACAAATGGGAAGTTATTTGCTTAACATTCTGCGATTTTTATTAATTTATAAAATAAACTGCAAGAGACAGTTAAATCATTTGAAGCTTTTCAGTCTGAGCTGATACTTGTTCTCTGAACAAATTATTCCACACGCATGAATGGCTCTCTGGGGTTTCTGAATTTTACAGAGCAATCCACCCGCAGACAGACTTTAACCAGCCAATGAATTTCTCTTTCTATTTTAAATAAGACAAAAATGGGTTCTGACATGATCTGTGCGGTGAGACATGGCGGGAGAACCCAATTGCAGGCAGACACAGACGGAAGGGGTAACAAAGGTATTTATTTTACAATAAACAAGACAAAAGGTATAACAAAACCCATGAGGGGGGAAACAGGACAGGGTAATATATATAAATACAGACAAGGACACTGACTAATACTAAACTAAGAAAAGAAACACTTGAAACGAACACTAAACTACACTTACTTGACAAAGGAAAACAGGAAACAGGAACAAGGAATTAGCATACGGCTACAGCTACATACAGGTACAGATCCACAAACATCGATAGGTACAACATGTACAATGAACGAGCACAAGACAATGAACACGAGGGTGTTTTAAAGGGAACAAACACAGGATCATTAACGAGAAACAGGTGCTTGGGATTAAGCACTAGGGAGAGGCTGACGAGGAACGATATGCAGGGAACAATGACGAGACACGAGAAAGAAACATTAAATCTCACATAAAACCATAGGTTATGCCATGACTCCACTCAAATAACACGAATAAACATGACATGATAGTGGAATCATGACAGGTTCCTTGTGGCTTTAAATGTGTTCCTGTGGTTCAGTAGTTCGAGAATTGCATTTGTAGTGCGAAAGGTTGTGGGATTGATGCCCATGGAACACACATACTGATACAATGCACAGCCTTAATGGAGTATAATTCACTTTGGATAAAAACTGCAGAAGCGATGTTCTATAAAGTGTTTTATAGCTGACTAACAATGAAGACCATAATGAACCGTCTTTTAATGATACTGTGTTACGGTTGCCAATAGCAACAGTTTGAGAGAGAGAGCAAAGGGTTTGGAGTGGTCTTTAAACTGGTCAGTAAATGAGCATGTCCTTGATTCCTCTCGCCCATCTTGAGTCATACACTCAAACTGAACATTCTCTGAAAAGGATAGCTGTACATATGAAATTATTACAAAAAAATTATTTGACCATGATGTGTCATGGTCCTTGAAAAAAATACACTGTTAAGGCATACGTTTTCATTATTATTTATTTTACAATGAGCTGTTGAAACGTTAGGACCATGACTGAAAAATAACTTAGGAATATAAATTAAAGCCTCTGACATTAACATGTACACACATGTTCATTAAAAGTACCTCTTGATAACCTTTCAAAAATGCATCCATCAATCAACTCCATGCTTTATTTAAAGAAAATGGGTGGATTTATACCTTAAAGTGTAAAAAAAACAGTTAAATCTGCGGGACATTTTAAGAAAAGGTTATTGTTAAGAAGAACCGCATGTTGAATAATAAAGATTCCTGGTACAGAGGCCTTGAGAGGAGATGAGGTGATTTGTGGAAAAAGAATTGTTGAAGGGTAATTGCTTGAGCTTCCTAAAGTTTGAGCCTTGCTTATCAAAAGTGTGACGAGGCAGAGCCGAGGAGCTGTCTGCATAGATAAAACGTTCTCTTCCTCTCACCTGCTCTGTATTGTCTTCACATTTTATTATCAATCTTCTGGACTGAATGAAAGACTGAGAACATGAAGTCTTCTTACAGCACATCCAGCCCTCAGACAAATAATAAATGAAAATAAAAAGTGATAAAACATTTTTCTCAAAGGACTTTGTGACGTTACGGTTTTTCTGGGCATAAAATGTGTGGGATTATTTTTTTTAATACACAAATATGAACGCAACAAACTTAAAATTAAAAATAGCAGAGTCTGGGGAGCAATTCCTTATTCTGGTTGGGCAGATATAAAATACTTAGTTAAATAGTATGCAAAATTCTTGCACTTTTTTGTGATTAAATTGAAAGATCACCGTTTAATAGATAATAAAAAAAAGTTTTTATTAATTTTAATAGTCAGCTAAATATTTTTGGAAGGCCCAAGTAAATCCCCCTAGGCCCCCCCAGACCCAACGCTTGTCTGTTGTTGTTGTTTTAGGCAGGATGACAATTAAGTCAACATAAATCATTGTAATACACAAGTATAGTACTGAAGATCAGAAACACCCTAAATACAGTGTGAACTGTGACAGAACAAATGTCTAGATAGGTGAAGAAAGACCAACAATCCCTGATGTTTAAAATGTTCATTTCATATGCTGCTTTTGGGCATGTGTTATTTTCTTCACCTCTCTACATTTCTTTCATTTTCTTCTCTCCCCTTCAGCCTCACCATTTCAATTTTAGTATAATAGACACTGATAATGACAAATGAAAATGTTTATAGCAGAATTACCCTGCAGTGCTGAAGGGACCATCTGCCAAATGTTCAACATGTTGTACCTTATTCTGCTTTGATAACTCGAGCAGTGGTGCCTTAACTACTAGTCAGAAAATGAATTACTTGACTATTCAAGAATATTTTGTTTTGCTTGTGGGCTCGTGTTTACAACACAGGTCCAATATTTGGCAGTTGTAAATATTTAAAGGTTGTAAATATTACATTTTCAATGCATTCGAGGCATATGCTTGAGTTTGTATCCTCGCTGCATAACATGAGCACCACCATCTCTGTGCATATAGAAGAAGTGCACACAGCATCAAAACTAACACTTGCTAGACACAAAATGTTTAGCCAAACATATGCTAGGTACCAAATGCTTCGTTTTTCTTCGGAGCTCAAAGTGGCAACACATATGTGACATATTTAATTACAGTAAGCTAGGAATTATGAGGAAGATTCATGACGGGGTTTCAGGTTTTTCTGATGGAAAATGGCTAATCTGGGATGTGATGTGGCTATTCGTCATAGCTATTCGTGAAAAGAAGCTATTCATCTAATCTGTATTTTTGCATTTAAACTTAGTAACTTGGAAACCATTATTACCCATAAACTCATGAGGCTGTGATTCTGCATCTCATACTTCTGAATCAAATCACTCTGTCTAGTGGTTCAGTCTCAGTCAACATCAAACAGACCGGGAAATGTTCTTCTCGTTGGTCATTTACAACAACATAAATCATAACCAACATCTGCTGTTTACAAAAGCCAAAACATCTCAGCTGCCCCTGCTGACAGACACATACAGTACACAATTATAGAAACAAACAAACCGAACGAGTCTCCTGTTGAATGGACATTGTATGAAATCTGTTTCTGAATGAGAACATGTGATGTGTAGTCTGCATTGTTCAATCTACAAAGAAGTTGTAACAGAAACAGAAATAAAAACAGGACGTTGCTCCCACAATGCAACGCACAAACAGTTTTTCTAATGTAAATGTTTAAAGTAGGTAGTATGCAGAAAGTAAACATATAGGGAATATACCATGGCTCCTGACTTCCACCATCCTCATATATTGTAGCTCAGCAGACTGCACTTGTTCATGATTAATACGGTTCATTGATATTAAAGCTGATGTTTGAGAGCATTTATACGATCAGAATCAGTTGAACTTAAGTTGACATATTCTCTCTTTTTGAGCTGCTATAGCTTGCCACACTTTGCAAACTGCTCTTTGAAGTCATGCTTTTTTATTTAAAATAATTCTTACATTTGGTCTTTCTCTGCGATTTGATTAGATGTATAAAACATGCTCATTTGCATTTCTTCAAAATGAATCTTCCCTCAGAAGAAGTAGGGGCAAGAAGTTACTAACACAAAAAAGTAATACGCATTTTAATGCATTTTAAAGTCCACGTTAAACGTGAGATGCGATCGGTTTTATTTCCTTATTTTGACGCATTTCCGAGTGAAATAGAATTTTGAATGAGAAAAAATATACTTGTGTCTTTCCATTTGATTGGATGTATAAAAACAGAGTTAAAGGGAAGGAGTTAACGGATGCTCCGCCCAAGCCGTCTAACACACATCATCTAAGAAACATAGTCATTACAGGACGGAAGTGCATTTTTAGATTTTAACTAAAGATTTTGAGGGCACACGATTTTTAAGAAGAGAATGAAACAAACTGATAAACTATTTACAATAAACACTGCAATATTTAATGAAAAATAGGCATTGTCATATTTAATCTCAATAGGACATTTACCTCTAACCTAATACAAACAAACAATACAATACAAACATGATATTAAACAAACACATGGTATATAATGCACTTTGCAGAAGAATACAGCCAAGTCCAGCTTTCTCTCCTGATGTGGCAGAGTATTGTACATGTGACGTTCATCAGGTTACAGGCAAACCTAATCAGTCTAATCCTGCAGCTCCATTAATCAGAATCAGAAAGACCTTTATTGCCAAGTATGTTTGCACATACAAGGAATTTGTTTTATTGACAGGAGCATCCAGAACACATATCACGAATATACTGTATATATCCTAATCCTGCCACATTTAAACATGTTTAAAGTCCCCATGTGGTCGATAATTGAATACATCTAATATTTGATCGTCAAAATTAAATATTTTAGCGTTTGTTTTTTTCTACTCTGCACCTCAGCTTCATAAAGCATGAGCAGATACATGAATTTGAAAATCATCCCTGACTGCAGTCCATCGCACACGGCAGGTCAGATGTTGCAGAACTAAAAGTGAATCTAAAAGCTGACACAGTAGTTCAGCGATAATTTTAGCCCGAATCTATGCACCATCTTGCCTCAAACTGCTGATCAACAGGGATCAAATGAGTTGAGGTGATTGGTTACAGGGTTATGATGTCGTAAACAGAGGCACTTTCAAACCATATTTTTTATACTGTCTTCGGTAAACTGTTGTTTTACGGTGAAAATAGTCACAATGGTTTAATACAATAAATTTGCACATGGTTTATCATATTAAAAACACCATATAAACATATGAACATTATAAACATGATTTTCACCACAAGGGGTCTTTAAATGATTCACTATGTTGGAATTCTTATTACTCCTTCAGTTTATTTGGTCTCAGCACTTGAGGATGTGTTAGCAGCTAATGGCTTCAAATTTGACCTTGAATCTCTCAGAGATTCTAGAGCATCTTCATTATGCCAGTGTGTTGCTATACGCTTGCTTGTTTCAGTTTCTGTCTTTCCACCAGATGACATTAAAGTCTCCCTTGTGGCTTTCTGATTCTTCTTAGAACACAAGATGCAGTGAATCTTATTAGATGCATCTGAGAGCAATGTGTAAAAACTTGAGGTGTGAAATACAACAATGCTTTATTTTGGTTATGATTTGAAATGTGCTGTATGAATGACAGTTAGATGGAATAACGTTAAGAGATTACTCACTAATTTGGAAAAACTACTGATTTTGTTTGGATTCAGTCTATATGGAATAAAAAATGATGCAGATACAGAGAAATAATAACGCATTGTTCAATGTGCATATTATTTCCATTTGTTCCATTCCAACATTTGTTCTCATAAATTTGTTAAACCTAACATTAAATATATTGTGGGCAATGTGCACAAAGCATACAGTAATAGTGAGTTGAAATGAATAAAGTTTTTAGATTTGGCCAAAATGCATTTGGGAATCCATGACCTGTTTTCAGTGAACAGAAGCCTCATCGCTGGTCATTAATATTTGATGTTCTGTATTGTCTTAATTCGGGAAACAGATGCACTACAGGTCGGCCTGAGAGTTTCTTGTTTTCCTCTTTTGTTTGTCTCTGCTTCCTACATTTCTCTCTCTAACAGATTTTCTGTAACCTCAAAGGTAATTATTACCTGATTTATAACTAAAAGGCCTTTCAGTTGAATGAAATTCAATTAATCTTTTGAAACACCAAGGAACAGTTGAAAAATATCCCTGTAAGACAAGTAATTAAACCCAGATGGATTCATTGGAGCAAAATCAAAATCTTGTTTAATCAGATGTGTTTTGTGATTATAAGTTATTACATCTTCATTTATAAAAGCAGTGAAGTTTGAAGCAATAGTTCAGACCAAAATAAAGATTTTGTCATCAACACTTGCCATCTTGTCATTGTAAAGACTACATTATATTACATTAACATGTAATCAGAAATTAAGATAAATGCACATTTGGAGTGTTTTTTTAGGGGAGGGCTCTAAGCTTGAAATTTAGCCTGAGTATCCTGCTCCTTAACTGGGAAAGGTATAATTTATAACCCAACGGATGGGTTCGTCCCTATTGACCCAATGCTCGGCTGAAAATAACCCTGATTTTTAGTGGTTTAGTAAACAACCATTGTAAAGAAAGTGTTAAAACTGAAAAGATAAACAGGTGTTAAAGAGAGTGCAACATTACTGGGTGTGTCAATAAAACGTGTCATAACCTTTAACTTTCTTAGCTTGGTGTTTCTAGAGCTGATAAATCATAAAACTTCAGAACTGGGGTTGAAAACACAAAAAGCCTAAGGCTATGTTCACATTTTACTTCTATTTTGACAAGAAAAAGTTGACAATGCCACTTTTTTAGAAAAAAGCTTGCAGCATTGTGGTTACAAATAGCGGCAGGCAACGTTCAAAGGCAGCGTTTGTGCATGAAGGCAGCTCAGAGAAACAGATTCAGACAGGCTTAATGGGCAGTGTTACGGATTTTAACTTGAATTATGAATAAAGAGAGTGTCTTTGCAATAAACAATCACATATTTAAAAACTACAGTACTCATTTCTTGCTAGAAATGCAATCAAAAGTTATTGAAAGTGAAAATGTAACTTTGATTTATATAAAACTATGCTCCAACCTGCGTTTTGCTTGGCATTTTATTTTTTCCAATCACCTTCCTTGTATCTTGTTATGGAAATGACTGGTCTCGCTACTCGCTTCTAATTGGCAAGCTGTTAAAAAGGTTCTTGACGTAGGCCTTTTTTCTTCCCGAAAAGTTGAACATTTTTCAACTTCAAATGATGCTCTGAGCATCAGAAAAAGACTCAGCGCTGGCATTTAAAAAAGTGCACAGGACTTTTTTTAATACAAAGTTTACTAATGGATTGTAATGCAAAACAGATGCGAGCTGCATCAAATGAGAAGTCAAATGTGAACATAGCCTAAGGTGCTGTGTGACAAAAGCTTAACATAGAAAATCTGTGACACAAGAGAGGATATATGTAGGTCACAGAACCTTGCAAACGTATAAGATGAGCACTAGCCCAAAGTCAAACACATTTCTGTAGCCACATGCCATACATCTATGCACAATAAACTATATTGTACTTTTGAAGTCACATTGAGTCTCAAATGTCATTGAGTGAGATTTCACACCAATAGGGAACTTATGAAACTGTAATTTGCATGCCATTGCAATAAAATGCAAATGAAGGGTTGCGAGAGACTTAACACCAACACCAAAGACAGAATCACCGAACATGATCATTCTGTGCTCTCCAACCTAGGAGTATAATATTAATAACGATGTTATATTAATAATCATATTTTGTTCAGATGAGTCTGGGCAACCCTGCAAACTTGGGAAACTTAAAGCGTGTTTACACTAAACCATAATCACTTTGTGTCTTTGTGATACATGATCTTCTGTTTAGTTTTTAATCTCTTCTCTGCCTGAGGAACAAAAAAACTATTTTCTTCGCCATGTCCACTTCAGACAACAATCCTAATGTGACGCCTTTACGCCTGTTAAATGGTGACAGATGTGTGACATTATAGACCCCGGGTAACCTTTAAAGAGGAACAATGAATTTGTGCAGTCTTGAACCATCTTATTCCTTCGGCCAAATGAGAGTTTAATATCCATTAACTTTTGTTTTCAGATTTATGAAGATTAAATCTCCTTGCATCATTGTGCAGATGTTTTGTGGGAGTAATAATATCACATCATTTGTAGGAAGATGTGAAATATGAAGATTGATTCAGTGTGGAATAATAATCAAATTCACAATTCATTTGATTTTGCAGCCTTAGAGCAAAAACATCTTGTAACTGTGCTGGATCCAAATACAAGAAGCTCATGTAATGTATTATATCATTAACTAAGAATTTGCAGGAATAAGAGGTGAAATGTTATGATAGTAGTTATGATTTAAAATATTGCATAAAAGTTCTAATGTATTCTGATGTACATTCTAAGCAATAATGCTGGATTACTCATAAATATTTTTTCTTTAAATTACATATTTATTAAGGTTTTTATAGTTTACTCAAACTACAACTACTAAAACATTTATGTTTATAAAGGTAAATAAAGTATTGGCCTAATTACTATTCAAAAATTAAATAGACTAAAATTAGAACTGTTGCCACGGGGATGAACTGAATAAGTTGAGGCATTAAAATCATGAACCGAAACTAAAAGTGAACCAAAATAAAAATTTAAATAAATGTATATTATAAAGCACCATAAAAAATCAACAAATAAAAAATAATAAAATGAATAAACACTAAAAATAAAAAAGCATAATTCCAAATAAGAAACTACAATAAAACTAAAAACAAAACTTTAACAACACTTTTAAATCATATTTATAATAACTGATATAAATCTTCACATTTTTACCTGTTACGATTCAACAGTCATGTAATGTAAAATGCAATCTTGTAATTTTGCAGTAGGCCTGTCCCTTCAACAGCACAACACAAGGGTGAACCCTAAAGTTTAGGTAATGTATCAGTGCTCACAACAAAAATAAATAAGACGCTACTAAAAACACATCCATCAAGATGCAACAGCCGTCAAACGACATACTGTGTTAATCTTGATTCTTGCTTAAGCAGGTACCACTGAAAAACCCAATTCGACTACATTTACTTTTCGTAGCATTTAAAGTACGACACAGGATCCGGACTATTAAAGCATTTTCGCAATTTTATGCACTTAGAAAGGTGAATTTCCTAACCAAACAAAAGTCCTTCTCAAACTTTTAGAGAACGTCTCTTAACTGCTGACCTGATACAAACATAACATTCAAACCTTCAATAACCTCTGCTACACATACTGTGTGATTTCAGTACCCCAACATCCAGGCTTTCCCACAGGGAGGATGAATTGAACTGAGGTTGGATTTGCAAACAAACAACATTGTTCTGGGAAAGCGTGGTATATGCTAACGTTGTAGTTCTGCCCTTCTATTTGACTTGTCAAGACTGTCAGAACTAGAACAAGCTATTGACAAAGATTCAGTGTCATTTACCCTAAAGGCCCTTATTGAGAACACTGAGTTGCCTTAAGTGAATATCTTGTCTCAGACTGTGACTTGTTGCCCGCTGATTCCTGCAATTACATGCACTGGCTCTCTGGTCGTGTCAAGTTAGTTAATGGTTGTCTAGATTTTGAGGCTCTTACAAGGGCGTCAACCACCCAGTTCATTTGAAACTCTTGTACAGATTTTTTGTCGAGAGCTTTTCTAGCAGTAAACTAGCTGGAGCCTGAAAATCATTATTTGTTTCCTTCTTCTGTTGTTCTGTAAACAGTCTCTTTAAAACCACCATGGTAAATGATAATGGACTCCTGCCATGACTAAGTGGCTCACAAGGATGGTTTTGACTCTGTTCCCAGATCAGTCTCAGACCTCATGGTGAGATTTAGATTGCTAACAAAAGGTGAACAGCTTTCTCAAGAGCACTGTAAAGCAATACAGTGAATGTTCACAGATAATTCACTAAGGGCCAGATTTACTTAACAGGGAAAAATAGCACGGGAGCGCAATTTCCTCCACGCTCTTAAAAAAAAGGTGCTTAAAAGGTTCTTCACAAGAATGCAATAGAAGAACCATTTTTGGTTGCATGAAGAACCATTTGGGTGAAAGGTTCTTTAAAGAACCATCTCGTTCTTACCTTTTTATAATCTGACGAACCCTTTCTCGTCACAAAGAGGGTATCTAGAACCGCGCGGAAAACGCGAGCGACGCCGCTTTCTCTAGTCAAATGATTGGCATTCTGAAAAGTTTAACTATTTTCATCTGGATGCGGAGTTGACGCGCCTAGTAAATTGTGCGTGAAGCTCCCTATTTGTGTGTGCCTGACGAGCGTCTACATTTGAAATGACGAACATGTGCGCCCAAAAGACGCGAACTGTGAATAGCCGCTTATGGAACCATTTAGACAAAAAAGGTTATTAAAATTAAAATATATATGCATTTGGTTAAAAAAGCAGATGATCTAAAAAAACACAATAAAGCGTCTTTTGTCAGCTCACAATGGACTGGGAATAAACCAGCAGTGTTCTTCATAGTGCTTCAAGGGTTCTTCATAGTGATGCAATATAAGAACCATCTTTGGTTCCAGAAAGATGTTAAAGGTTCTTTATGAAACCAAAAGGTTCTTCTATGACATCAAAGAACCTTTTGAAGCACCCTCATTTTTAAGAGTCTATGCCAGAAACATCTTTACAGTAAATACTGTATATAAAACCACACAAAATGGATTCACGTGCTTTTTGTTCAAATTGCAAAATACACAGCCATCAGATCAGTGAAACCCTTTATTAGGAAACGCCTAGTTATTTTCAGAATGGAGACTGAAGAAACACCTCAGCTGAAGTGAATTGAGTGCTTGTGTTTAACCACACTGATGAATGAAGGTGTGCGAGAGAAAAGCAGTTTGGGGAATTGAAGGAGCTGCTCCATCACTGCATTGTTCCTCTGAGGATGTGTTACAGTATAAGGTGCGCTGTGAATCGAGGAACGGCAGGACATTTCCAAGTAGTGTAACTGCAGGTAGCTGTTTGTGCACTTCTAAGTGAAGCATACAGAGCAGCCCGAGGTAAATTAATGGCTGTCCAATATCTCAACTTTCATTTGACAGCCTGCGTTTCTACTGCAACCTGCACTCCTGCACTCCAGGGCAACATTGCTTTGACAAACCTTCATCTAATGAGAGTCCACGGAAAAAACACAGGAAATAAGAGACAGAGAACGTCTGTCCGTTTTATGAGTCTTGAACTGCTTTACATTTTAAGATTCTGTAAAACTCCACGTTTTTAGTTATTCCGTCTATACTAAGAAGAAAAGAGAATTTCAGTTTATTTGTGTTCAATTTGGGAATGCACATCCAAATGACAAAGAGCTTCAGTTACTGTCCATTACCATTATCTGCCCACCCTTTCCCACACGGAGTCTATAACTAAAACAGGTTTCTTATCATCTGTTGTAGTTGTAAACTCAATGCAAGTCTGGTTGGAGAGATAATGGCAACGGGCAGTAACTATGTCACACTCTCATTTAAATAAAAATGTGGTGCACATTTCTGACCCTATTACACGTCGCAGCATCAAAGCAGAGAAAGAATTCCAATTTCACTGTGTCAGAAATATGCGGACATACTTTTTGGGATCCCTGGGACCATTTTCGCATTCAAAAATGTGCTGTGATTAATATGAGAAATAATAGCTGTTTCAAAACCTAGTGATTTGTCTTGCTGTCTTTATACTGTACATTTTATTACCACAAGCATTGCAATTTCTCATTCTCTTTTCTACAGGTGTTTCATCATCTTTCTTATATTGGCTGTGGTTTCTATCCCGAGATGAAATCTGAAGAATTAAACGAAGTGGAAATAAACTGCACGGTCACTTCCGCAATTACACTTAGGTGGCTAAAACACATCCGCTGCCCCACCGGAAGCCATGCATCTCTACTGTGAAAGAGCTGTGAAATGAGGAGAAGATAAAAATTTGCCGGATTATTAGTTGGCATGCGAGTCTGTCAGCGGCCCAACTTTATTGTTAAATGGAGAAGCACTTTAAACTATACGTTAAAAATACAGGGACAGGTTGGATGAGGTTTTCTATTAGAAAATCTAGCACATAAGGCTGGATAACGCTGAATGACATCATCTTTACACCAACTTTATTAATGATTTTCAGCACTTAAATACCTTTACCTTTAAACAACAAATTTGTGTGAATCTGTTCAGATATCGATTACACAGTTCCCGGTAAGAAACATTTGTTTATATGGCTCTGATATGCAGGTTTGCAGTAAAGAAACACACATAACTTGGCTTTAAAATGTATAAATATACTGAATAGGTTTTTAATTAGTTATGTAACTTATTTAACCTTAAGTTTTGTATATTTAAAATGATCACAGACAAAGTCATAATGTTAACCACAAGAAATATGAGAAGGTCAAGAGTGATAACGTGAGTAGGAAAGGGACATCTTGAAATAGTAGTGTGCATTTTTACAGTCTTTTTTTTACTGTGTATTGTGAGACTTTCATATGGACCATTCATTTTTAATCATTTAACTAACTAATTAATTTACTCTATACAAGTGGTGTCCTCGACCATTGATTTACATATTCGAATCAGAATTGGCACGACTTGCCTATAGTTTAATTGGATGCACGTGTGTGTATGTGTGTGTGTGCGCGTGCATGTGGGGACGTCACCAGGTGGTTAAAGGTACAGCGTAAAGTGCAGCACAGCATTGATGCACCAAAAACAATCAAACATTAATTTACAGAATTTGTTTAGAATAGAATATACCTTTATAATAAAAAAACTGTCACAATCTGCCTAAGAAATGCAAGGGAACATGTATTCAAAACACAAGCCACAAATAGTAAAATGAATGGACATTTTCCTTAAACATCACGTAACATTGCTCTGCCACTAAATAGACCAGATCTCGTCTCAAAACTATTTTTAATACTACTTGATAATAATGAATTATTTCTTACAATGGAAATACAGCACGTTCATTACCAATGAACTGCCAATAAAGTTGCTTTACCGCATGTAAAGGAGGAATGCAATAAAGCATCTTTCCATTTAAACAGTCAAAAAGTGTATTTAAATAATGCCTGTCATGGCTAAGCTCAATTTTTCTCGTATAGCACTGTGACATGTTTAATATATAATATTGTAAACATAAATCACTATTTTCCCCCAAAAATGAAATTTCAACTATCTTTGAAAGTCTCATAATCCTCAGACTGCAGTCACACCTGATGTGCTTTTGTAAAATGAAAGAAGATAAGACAACACGCCGCATTTACTGAAGGAAATTGATTTTGTCTTTAGATAAACTAAATGCCTTCACTAACTCAATGAGATATTTCAGATAGAAAGCAGCACCATTGAAGAGAGCAGATTGTCCTGGGAGCTTTAACTATTTGAATGTTTTATTGAACAGACTGGAAGGCGTTGTTCAATTTAATCCACACATCTGCAGTTCTTGAGAACACTTAACAAGCAAATAAGTCTGGGTTAAATGATTTCCTTCCTTCTAAATCAATAAGTCATGACCAGTAAGCGTACAGCCATGGGGAGTTTAAAGACGGCACATGATTATTCTGAATCATATGGAGTTACAGAAGCTGGTGGTCATGAGTCTGTTGTAGGGAATAACTACGCAAAATGCAAATAACATGCAACTAACCATAAAATCATCCCTGGTATAGATTTTCATAAATATTTTAAATAATTACTTGATAAATAGGAAGGGAAAATGCTTTCCCTGTAGAACAATAATAATATTTAGCCCAATTAATTTCAAGTCTATTAGTCATATGTACAGAGATCGGTTGTAAAAAGAAAATGCTTGTCGAATTTTGAGGATCAATTTGTTTTTGAATTTTTATGCTAACATTTAAGGTACTGTATTGAGTTAATAATGTGGGAAGCAAAACTAGTACCCCCAGTATCTGTGGGGTCTTTAAAAATAAAAAATGTGCAAAATGAGTGCAACGACTTTGAGTACTTTATGTGTTGAAAATTAATTTACTTTTGCTATTAAGCATCAATCAGAAGGCAATGATGTATGAAGCCATTTCAATATATTTATGAAAACTTTCTGTTGGCGATAATTAACTGTCAGCATGTTTATTGATGTTTGTAAATAATAACAACACAAATGCTTTCACTCTATTTATGCTATTACGGGAAAAACAGAAACAAGAAAGTTTGTTTGTAATGAGACAAATCGGGACCAAACAAGGACGACAAGATCTTGGATATTTTGCTGTTTGGTTTTGAAAATTAAACATTGAACTTTTTTCTTGCAGTTCTGCCTGCTAGAAACACTTACACAATCCAGCCGTGAAATTGAGGCGGGTTTTGTGTTTTCCGTAAAGCTTCACTGCATTTCGTTTAACTTGCCTCCTACATCAGCAAAGACTGATTAGAAAACAATACATACAGATAAACGTAAACAATCACATTTTTAGACGGCCAGATCAATCCCCATGTTCATGCCTGAAATACAAAGGGAACTGTGATCAATCCAGACCAAATGCAATTTTTTAAAAGATAAAAATCATTTTAGTTTTCCTGTGATCAGAGGACAATGATACAGTTTGTTCGCACTAAGAGATTTGCAATACAAGTTCATTTTACACTGAAATACGCCGTCTACAGTATGCACATCAATGTAACAAATCACATTCTTAAATTTCGGCAGCGCGACAAAGAAAGTGCAGCATGCTTTTTTGTTGTGCATGGGATAAAATGTAGCAAAGATAGAAAATATACAGTAAACTCTTGTTTTGCTCAGGAACACAAAAGAGAACATAAATGCAACACGCCAGATATGAATGAAGAAGTATGAAACATTTCTAGTTTCATAACTAGTGGTAAGTCTACATTAAAATGAAAATTGAAGCGTAGTGGTGTTTAATATGTGTATGATAGCCTTTCAGTTATCTAAAAGCTAGCATGCTTCAAAACAATAAAAAAGGGATTTAGAGGACACAAGTATAAATAAGTCAGATATAAGTATCTACCAATAGAAAAATCTGATTATTATCAACATGATAAGCAAAGACTAGCAGATCCAGAGAACTGACACTAGTAATGTGAGAATATCTGCACATTTAGATGCTCAATGGCTTTATTCTTCTTTTGTTTTATGTCATTTTTTATTTCAATCCAATGACAATTTTCAACATTATATCCAAACTTGTATCTTATTATTATTCATCCTACAGAATAACATTGAATAACTGTGATTTGGTTGCAAATTTTGTTTTTAACAGCATAACTTTACATGTTTTAAAGGCAGATATGATTTTACTAGTTGAGGAAATATCCTCCCAAAGCTAACATAGATTAACAGAGGTACAGTAACAGAGACAATACCTTGAACAGGTTTGTGCAGTGGAGAATTAAAAAAACACATTTAAAGAAAACAATCTATGTACATGTTTCCAGTCATTCAGCACTGTGAACAGGATTTATTAAAGACTTGTATGGTTCTTTTTATTTTTGAATAATTCAGTCAATAACATCTTAGATTTTATTCTCAGCCAAAACTAAAATACCTTCTACTCCATCAAAACACCACCCTGTTTACTCTATTCGCCATGCTTACACTCTCTCTTTATTTATTTGTCATATTGATCTTTATAAGAAATGACTTTCCCGCTGTAACAGAGTCAGGATTTGCATTAAGGGTGGGCCAAGGTTTCATAATCCTGCAATTTTTTTTTTACAATATAACAATATAGAAAATTGCTAAACTTAGTAAGAAATCACAAACAGACATACAAAGCCATTATCAGGGACTATTATAAAATCCATCATTATTTCAGCAACTATTTGTTCTACTTTTCATATCTTGGAGAGGATACGACACACAGTACCTGACATGTTTGAAAAATCAGATCAAGATCAAATCATGTGAATTCTCATGACAGGTTTATTTTGGGCACATGTCAGTCTTTCTAGTATGAGATTAAGGTGGAAGAGACACTGATTGAAGTTATTTTTATTTGACTTTTATTGCATTTCAACTGAAATCACATTGTTAAAGAACATTGTTTAGATGCAAAACAAACAAATATGATTACTATATTATTACATTAAAAAATATAAGACACATATAAAGAATTAAGAGACATTTTCATTTAATCAGCATTTCTATGTGTATTGTGACCAAACCACTACAGTGTCTGTTGGATTTGATCAAAATCAAACCTCAGGAGTGACATTAAGTCATCCAACAGCTATGTGATAGACTCACAGCAAGACACATGAACACTGTAATAAAAATCACAAGGTTATCACATAAAAAAAAAAAATTTTGCTAAATAAATGTACAAATATTACTGTTGAATTGCCTAAAAGTAAATATTAGTAATACAGAGCATCTTAACTGTTTTCATTTTCAGCAAATAAATGCAAACAGGAAGAATATATATTTTAATTTTGGAGAAATATCGTTAGTATTTCACCGAATGATAATGATCATTTCCTCTAAACATAGTCCTATAAATAGTCAATTGAAAACAAACGGAAAATAATTTTGTAATGGTCTCTTATTTTTTTCCATGGCTGTATAGAGACAAGAAAGATGACAATGAGAAGCTTGTTGCAATATGAACTAGACTAATTCAGGATGCAACTCATAAATTGAATTTACTCTTTGAATGTGTGCATTTTTTGAGAAAGTCTGTTCATGGGTTAGGGTTTTGCAACGAGCAAAAGGTTACAAATTAATAACGGTTCTGTTGCAGTACTTCATGCAAACAAAAAGTTACTTTCAGCAGAATTAGTATCTGTCGTGGATGGTTCCAATGCCCTTGAATTGACACTTAAAGACGCAGACAGTTAAACAGCTGCAGAAGTCTGACATGAAATTAAGCAGATAATGTTTTTGATAATGAGGTTCAGACCTGCATTTAAAGTAAACTGTATTATTACAGTAGGCCTACCACAGATGTTTCTTTTTAGGCCTTATCCTTCAATTTAAGGGGTGTGAAAAATCTGATCACGTGTTTTGATATACTGAATAAATGATGTCTCGGGTAACGAGGACTACGTGAATGAACACGATAAAGCGCCATCACTGTATTCATGAAATGCATCTATTTGGTTGCGGATTCTTCAATGTTTCTCTTGTCTGATAGCACGTTGCAAGTGATAAAAAAAGTACCTAAATGTACCTCACAGTACAACAATTGAGTTTTTGTCAAAATCTTTCACTTTAACATTAACTGGATGTTCAGGCAGGAGTTCATTGTCAATGACAGTGTGATAATAATGCGTTTGAGGAAACACTAAGGTTTACTGTATTATCTCTGTAAGAATGATAAATTGTAGAATGTGACATCAGCAATACTGTACTAGGAACTGCTGTGCTGAAATGAGATGAGCATCAGCAGTCTTTGCCCTCTGGGACTTAAGAATGAATTTGAATAAGTGAATATACGTTTCTTTCCTCTAATGAAATTACAATGAGAAAATGACCCAAAGAAATGGTCTAGAACATCATTTTGCAATCTGCAAAGACTTTTCTCCCCTCAAAGCGAAGTTTTATTCTATAACACTTTGTCTGACCACAGCTTTCACAACATTAATATTCCTTGGAGAGTCATTGTTCATTGGTTGTTTTATTTGACAGACTGACTGTGTTTTGGGCTAATGTTGCCTCTAGGTATATAAGCCTGAACTTACCTCAGTGTTGAGAAACTTTTTGATTGAGTTCATAAATCAGTCTTCTTCATCCCTGAGAACCAGAGAGATGTTGTTCACTCTTGTTATACTACACTGTTATTAAAAACACTTGATGTTTACATGCGACGCTCCAGCTTCCTAAGAAGCTCAGAAGAAAACAAACAGGAATTTTTTTTCATGCTCTCTGCCTCTCCAGCCACAACAAAAATCTTAAGCCAGCGTGAAGGTCAAAAATAAACAGAGAGATGAATAAAGCCGCTAGGTTAAGGTGCTTTTTTGGAGCTTCAACAATTTGGCTCCTATTTACTTCCAATTCAAGGGCATGATGAGGGCAGCTTATTTTAATCTTTGTTTGGATACAGCTGAAGGAAGTCATATACGGTTGAGAAGGCCTAAGAATGAGTAAAGTTGAAAAACTATTAAGTTGATGGTTCTTTGTATATTCTATCTTTACACTTATCAGTTCTTATCAGTACTTCACCTACATGCCTAATTTAGCATTTGACTTATTTTACTAATAATTTTGTCCTGATCAGTTTTCTACAATTGGTTGCCTATAAGAAATCATCAATGCTGTCCAAACTGAACACAACCTTCATTTACCTTTTGTGTTACTCATTTGCTTTAAAGATCTAAAAGATTTCTTAAGATTTCAGATTTTTTTATTATAATTGTTATTCATTTCTTGTAAATAATCTAAATATTAAATTATTATTGACAAGTTGAACAAGATTTTCTATATCATTGGCTTAAAAAATAAATATTAAATATTAAACATAAAACGGTCACCGAGCGAATCCTAGCCATTTACTGGTGACACTGGTAAACGGTTGTTCGTTGTTTTATCAATACCGTGAATCAGCATTTTCAGAAAGTGATTTAACCTGCAAAGAGCAATTCAAATGCAGACAAAGCCATTCACTTTAAATTGGTGCGAAATGTCAAGTAGATAAAAAAAAGGCAGAAATGGAAAATGAAAAGGTTTACATAAAGCCATGTTGCGCAAGTTTTCAATTTGCATTATTACACGGCTCGTTTGAATTCTCGATTCTGATTGGACAGTTGCGACATTTTCAGGTTCGTTATTCCCAGATAACAACCTCTAAAAATCTTTTTGAAGTTTTTTGACAAATTCAATTTTAATATATACTGTATATTTTTTTAAACGTTCATGAGATTTTATTTTCAAAAGATTAAATCGAATTGCCTGCTCTTGGCATTTGAACGTCGTTTCTTACCTCGAAACCGAGAGTAAACGGCTTTTCCTTGCGGAAGGTCTTCTAAAAAATCTTCTCATGTGGCAAGTAGCTGTGTAATAAGCGGGATAATCTACAAGCAGCCGTCTGTTATCGCGGAATAAGCCCCTTCAATGTGATACAAGACCCTCTGCTTCACGCCACGGCTCATTTCTGCGATTACAACCGCCATTCTGTAAATTATCCTTTACTTAAAGGAGTGGTATGACACGGCTGAAACGAGTATTATCATTGGTTTTAGATGTAATGCTTGTGTATTCACGAGATTCAAGATTCAAAAACGCAGTTTTTTCCTCTCTCGTCGTACACTCCTGTCACTCCCGCTTTTATGCTTCCTATCTCCTCCGTGAGAGATGCGAGACCGGTGGAACCCTAACGGCTTTCATCCCGCCTTGCTCGTTACAAACACGTATTGGCGCCATTTGACCCCTTTAACATGTGGAGTTGTTGATTCAGTGTCGTTTGAGAGTCTCAGTTTTGTTTAGCTGCTGTTCTTGGTTAAATTTTGAGGTTGTGTTGCGTTTTTATTAACATAATGGAGATTATTCAATGCATGTCAAAAATCGTACATTTGCTGTGCTAGTTCTCACATTTCTTTAAATGCTTCCTTTACAATGTATTTTCCAATTGTTATCTCTGCTCATGGTAACAGAAAAACTTCAGTTGTTTCTGACACTGTAAAAATATTACAATATTTTTACTTTTTTGATCTACATGACATTTCGCACCAATTAAAAGCGAATGGCTTCGTCTGCATATGAATTGCTCTTTGCAGGTTAATTACTTTCTGAAAATGCTGATTCACTGTATTGATAAAGCATATTAAACAACCGATTTACCAGTGTTACCAGTTATAATAAAAAATCTGAAATCTTTAGAAATCTTTTAGATCTTGAAAGCAAATGAGTAACACAAAAGGTAAATGTAGGTTGTGTTCAGTTTGGACAGCATTGTTGATTTTATATCGTCCTACGCGTATGTTGGTTATATGTGTATTTTAAATTTGTGAAGCCCTTTGGGCAACAACATGGCATTTAAATGTGCTATATAAATAAATGAAGTTGAAACAAGGTTGATTTTCTAGTTTATATAGAAAACTAATCAGGACAAAATTATTAGTAAAATGAACTTAATGGAGATTATGCTTGAAAAACTGTAGCTGTTTGTGACACTGTGAAATTTTTCAAATATCTGACATTGTCTACATACTTGGTCATTAAAAATAACCAAAACATTATGACCACCTACCTAATATGCAGTTGGTCCTCTGTGTGCTGCCAAAACAGAGCGAACGTTCCAAGGCATGGGGTCTACAAGACCTCTGAAGATGTACTGTGGTCTCTGGCACCAAGATGTTAGCAGCAATTTGAAAAAGGTAAAGTGTACAAACTAAAAAATAAATAGCAATGACCCACTTTGGATATTAGCAACATCCACAACAACAGAAGAGAATAGACACAAACATTGTTAAGTGTAGAATTAGTTTTTTTTTTACCAAATATAAATGCCTGTATGCAAATGCGTGTGTGTACTTTTCCTGGTTGCTCAAACGTCTAAATACAGTATGTGATCACCACTAAATAATTCAAAGAGATCATATTTATAGCTGAACTTCACGTTAAAAAAATAAATACCACCTCACGTTGTATCAATCACATTTACACACTTCCCCTGATGTTTTCGCATCCGTAGTAAGCATTTTGAGAATTCAAAGACACCGTACGTACGAGTGCTAAATACGATTTCAGAATGTATGTGTAAAGACCTTGTCTGGATACAAGTTCATGAAATCAGTGCTTTAAGAGTGTGCGTGAACATTTTTTCTCAACGATCTTATTGCTTCAGATGAATTCGTGTGAACGACCATCGATCACATTTCAAGTAATTTCTGGCGATTCTAGGTCAACAACTCAAGGCAGGTATCACTGTGAGATAGGGGTCTCGTTTGTTCATACTGTGAGAAATATAAATGTGGCTAAAATCAATGAATTTCTAAGAAAGATTGACATGTTATGATTAAATATCTCAAATATTTTTCACCTTTGGCGCTCTGATTTAACTGACACCAGCTTTACCTTAAATATAGACAGGGATGCATGAAATTGACTGTATATTTAATCTTGGTTAAAGAAACCACTCCTTTAAACCTTATTTGTGACCTTGATTTCAATATGATTTCAATTTTTGACATTGCATTATTCGGTCAGTATTAAAGATATCCAAGTTATATATGAAGAGTTTGGTTCAAAAATGAGATAACTCCCTTTTTAATTTTTCTCTAAAATCATGTTTTTTTATTGTGCATTTCAATTAATATCAATCAAACTGCAGTTGATTTGTTTTGATTCTAGCCATGATAACGTAAAAAATACATAATAAAACACAATAAAAACTAGTGGTGGGCCGTTAACGGCGTTAACGGCGTTAACGCAGTGAGACTCTTATCGCGCGATAAAAAAAATGTCGCCGTTAATCTATTCTCAAAGTCGGGTTGGGAGCTGGGTCTATACTACACAAGCTATGATGACTTTCGCTTTGATATTTTAGCGCGGATGTATACATAGATTAATGTCACTGTAGGGGAAGAGAACGAGATTTTTCAACTCGCGTGATTCGCGTCATTCTCGCCGCCTCATCATCTCATAACCAGGGCTTGATTCGCGCGATTCGCGCAGCAAGTAGGTCTATCGCCTCTTTGCATTGACTTAACATGTAAATCACTCGTGTTTTGTCTGAACACAACATAACGTTACTGTGAAATGACCAGATCAAACGTGACGTGCTAACATGGATGCAGCTATGAAGCCGCCGGGTTTGCTTCAGGGAACATTTATTTTTAAGACGCTTCCCAATGGAAACCTCGACAAGACTAAGCTTGTTTGCACCTTGTGCAATGTGGAATTGGTTTACTGTACGAAATTGGTTTACATACAGTTAGTTTAAAAAAAAAACTTTCTCTCAACAGGTAGTGGTCTAGCTTTAGTTGAAACCAATAACTTTGTATTGGCACCTAATGTATATGGCTCCTGTATGACATATCGCTTGTTGCTCCCTAACTCTTTGTAAGTCGCTTTGGATAAAAGCGTCTGCTAAATGACTGAATTTAAATGTAAATGTACTGTAGGAGCTCTTCCAGTCTCAAGTACCACCTAAACACAAAGCATCCCTTAGCTTATGCGGAAGTAAACACAAGTACATCTTATTGAACATAATTTAATTTTCATCACAAATTATCATAGTATAACAGCTTTCTCAAGTAGTTTGTGATGCATTTTGGAAACAGGAGATGAGCCCCTTCTCTAATGCGCCACCTGGCTTGAGAAACCCGTTCTCAAAGACTTACTTTTAGTCATTATTTGGGTAACACACATATTCTGAATGCCTTCGGCAGAATTCAAATGAGCCATTTTAATCTAGATTAATCTAGATTAACTCCAAGATTAATCTAGATTAAAAAAATTAATCTATGCCCACCACTAATAAAAACATAACAACATGATAAAACATGATTTTGAGAATTTTTTTAAAAGGAGTTATCTAATTTTGGAACCAAACTCTTCATTAATTCTTTACACGAAGTAGGATGCTTTTATGTTAAAAACAGTAAATCACAAAAAACAAGACTTTAACAGTGTTTTCACAGACTGGGTCACATTGCACGTGCAGTCATACTGATCAAACTGATGGGAAGAAAAAGTGAAGAATAACATGCCACAAAACCAACTGATCTGTAAGCAATAACGAATAGGGTAGGCTGTGCTTGTGAATAAAACATAGCTATTGACCAATCAATATCAAGGACTGGACATAACCATTTAAGAAAATAGAAGAACATTAATTTAACACAAAAAACAAAACAGAATTTTTACCAGAAGTGACTTATCGATACAAAAGTAAAATATTCTATTTTAAACTCATTTCTTATTCACAGCCAGGTCATATACATAACTTATACATATACATTAAAAGCAACCAAACTTTGCCCTGGAAAAAATGTATGAATCATTGTGGAATAACTAATAATGTATCTCTAGCAAAGACTCACATTGAACAGAGAAGGGAAACAGCTTTTTAAAATAATGATCAAGATGACAAAATGTAATCAAAGCAGAGCTTCATACTGTATATCAACACTTTTGAATAACTCGTAAAGGGAGTCAACAGCTGTCATGCGTTTTGACACATCTCCATCAGATTTTATATATAACAAAGTGTAGCTATCACGAAAGATAGTGTAGCACCATATGCTATGTTTTAATTAAAACAAAAGAATTGCTTGTGTGCATTTTTTATGATATCGCATCACTACTACTGTCACAGCCATAAAAGTATCAAAACATACATAATGTCAAGTGTGTATTTCTAACATCACCAAACTAAATTTTATAAATTACCATTCAATAAACAGTTCCTGCACAAGCACATGCCTTTGGTAAAGCATGTATTATGTCGGACTGGTAAAGTTAAACAAACTGAGGTCTTTTTGAGGTCACTTTAGTAGATTGTCTTGAAACTGATTTTCAGTTACAATTCGGATGTTGTATGAAGTTGTCTTCTGCAGTCAGAAATCACAAACCAGAAAAACCAAAACGTTTTTTGTTGTTGCGTGCAACAGCCTTACGAAGAACATTTTGTTTTAAACAATTAAAAGTGTTAGAACATCATCTTTCCTTGAGGGTAGAATTCAAGTGGTGGAAATATAATCTAGACAATCACACAATTTATTGACCTATATTATAATCTGCTAGCACAAAAAAAACATTAGAAGTAGACCTTAAACAGAGAAAAAAGCTCTCAGCCATATTTAGAGAGTCCATGCATGTAATATTCCTAGAAGAAGAAGAAATAACATTACACCCCTGGAGGAGCTGCGGTGTTGCAGTGGCTGAACTTATGATTTGCTCAAACAAAGAGCAATAAAGACCTGCTGATTCTGAAAGATCCATTCAAGCCTCTGGGAGTTTGGGATTAAAAAAAAAAGAAAACCAGATGAGTAAGAAATAAAATGGTCAAATCCAAGAGGTGCATAGAGATAAAAAATTGCCACACATGTAAAGCTAATGTCTTGTTTATCAGAGCAGCTAAAAGAAAAAACAAGTGAATTCAAACTTTACCTTCGAGGAAGTTACAATGAAGGAGTCATCTGACTGTCGGGTTTTCTTCAGGCAGTACCCTAACGCAGAGCCCGTAACAATAGCAACCTAAACATAGCAGAATCCAGATTCTATGCACACAAAAAGAGCACATGGTCTCAAGGATGCTCAAAAGCTATGCAAGAACGACTATAAGAGCCAGAGCCATAGATCCCGACACCAAAGACCAAACCCAATTCAAGAACTTAAGTCAGGTCGAAAGCAGCTATACACTTTGCGCAGCGCCACAAAATATTTACCTCCAGGCATCCCGGTATCACAAAACCAACAACAGTAACATTAAAGAGGTGATTTAATGCGATTTCATGCATTCATGCAATGTTAAACATGCTTGCATCTCATGGTTAACATGGTCAACTTGTAAAAAAAAAAGACTTGGACGTATGACGTAGTATTTCTGTGCCCGTTACACAGTTATCTATTCTGATATGATAAGAAACTTCACACTGGACTCACTTCACACCTGCAGGAAAGTTTAATTATCTGAATCCAACCAAATGTGTGAATCATATGTGTTTAAAGCAAGAATATAGGCAAAAACACCTAGAATAAAAAAAGACATCTAATTATGTTAGAGATATAACTCAGAAGAAACATATTAAAGGCAATTGTTAAAAATTAAAAATAGTAAAACGTGCTTGTATGAAATCTAAAAGTTGTGGCTGTATATTGCAGAGGAAAAGTTTGAGCATGCATGACCTCTCTGCAACTTTTTGAAGAGAAATACCAGAAAGACACCAGGAAGGAAGAATTGCAGGAAATTCAGAAACAAGAAAAAAGTGGAAAATTTCGGTAATGGAAAACTAATGATGTCAATCCAAATTTCTGGCGTACATTGGATATTCTGTTCTTTCAGTTAGGAAACAAAAAACGTTGTATAGCTATAATGAGAGAAACTCACTGGGTCTGATAAGCAGCCTGCATGAAGGAGCCGTCAGAGGAAGTAAATATGAGAGTTACGACACTCACATAGACCTCTGGGTCAAGCAGAAGTGACACCATTGTAGATCTCAGTCAGGGCGAATATATAGATAGAATTGGGTCTCCCAAACGCATTTGCTGCACAGTTGGTAAAATAAGTGGATGTTTTTACATTTTAACGAGTTGGCAGTTAAAATAAAATGTTACAATTAAACACGAAGACTGATCTTATATTCATATTACTCCAGAGATAAAATGCTGCTATACATGTTGTCTAGATAGTAATCAGTGTACACAATGTGCTTCTTTTAAGCAAAATTTATGCAAATACAGTTTCTGTTATCTACGGAGCCCTTTTAGGGAAAAAATCCCCCGAGAAACACTGCGTTCCCTCGCAAAGATATTTGTGATATCTCGCACACCTTTTACGTTCTCTCGCAAAACGTTTTGCGAGTTCGGAAAACTCCTTCATGTTTAATTTCCCACTGCCAGAGTTTGAGACTAGCTCCGTAAATAAACATTGGTCATTGTGTAAACTGAATTTGGTGACACTACATTGTGTAACATTTTTGTAGTAACGCTTTTCGGATATACAGTCGGTCCCTTTGGACTTGTCCATGTTGCCTATTCATATAGAGATCAATTTATATTCTCGTTTTGAGGAAGACAAGGTTGTGGATCATTGTCTAAGGAATTATGTGTTATTTGAGTTATAACAACGTTTAGCGCACAAATTATGGTCATGGAATCTACTATGAACCGCTCCATTGTTAATGTATGGAGCAGGACAACAGGACGCTTTTGAATTTTTTGCAAGATGAAGCAAATATGTTTGCTAGGGAACGCAAAAGTTTTGCGAGATAACGGAAAAGCATAACAAATATTTTTTTTCCACCCCCGTGTCCCTAAAAGGGCTCGATAGTTATCTGTCCTGCTAAAATGCATTTAAAAAGGTTGACAGCTCAAATTTGTTTGGAACTATTGAGGGCATCATGAGGAGCCCATCTTGTGATACTTTGATGACACCTGTTTCAGCACATAATCCTGAGGAAAAGAAAAGAACAATAGGAAATTGTAACATTGAAAAAGAAAAATAGAGCAGAAACTGCTGAGAACACAGAAACAAAAAAGTATTGTTTAGTAAACATGATGTTTTGGTTTCTCGAAACAAATGTATTTGAAATACTAATACACGGAAGTACAGTTTAGCGTCTGAAGATGTTGTGGACGGATGGATGAGAAGCCAAGCGAATCTATGATGCCGGAAATGTGTTGTCAAGACACTAGCACACTGAACTGATCTGAGATCAGGATTGAAGTTACACTAAAGAGGTTGTGTTCTTCCGTCGGGTCCAGGAGCTTGTCCAGCTAAAGAGTGACATGCCAGGACAAAAACTCTCTCTCCTGAGACAAGTACGAGCCGATCAGCAGAAAGATGTTTTGGGGCAGATACTCTAGCTTAAAGTGTAAAAAACATTACACCAAACACCAGTTTTGTATTTTGGAGGCTGGTTTTATGCATATTTCCTCTCTGATACACAAATGTAGACAAATCATTAGCCTTTGATTAATTTAGTTCATTACGGTACGTTTAGAATAACTGCCAGGCATTCTGCTTTGCGTGGGGAGCCATAATGTGCTGTAAAAACAAAAACAACTTTCAATGTACAGCTGCAGTCCTGTTTCACTTTGCATAAATCCATAAAATCTCTGAAAATACAAACAGGATGAGCACTAACAGCACAGATCAAAGCCATCAGACTGTCATTGAGAGCAGCACATTAAACCTTCGATGAAATATTTCAGCGGACCCCAAGCTCAGGCCGAATGAGAAGGATACAATTAATCCCAGCATCCTTTCAAAGGCAATGTATGAACCTCCATTCATTTTCATTCTACACCTACTACTTTTTCCAATGCAGTTTTTTCGGACAAACCCTATCATGAGAGAGAAACAGACAAGAAGCCTTTCAGTAAAAGCACATAAAAGATGAGACTTGAAACCACAATGGTGTTCGCTAAGGCAGAAGTCACTACCTCTATTGATAACGTATACTTTAAGATTTTTATCATCCCTTACTGTAATGAACTTAATTATGTTTAAGTAAACTTTATGCAACATACTTTTATGCTCTTTCAAATTAGTGCATGATTTATAAAAATAAAGGATACTATATTAATGTAGCATTATAATCTGCACCTTTGCAGTTGTTCCTTCAGATTAAAATGGAGAGAAAGAATTTGTCGTTTCTCATTATTTCATGCAGGGTACAAAAGCACTCAGTATTATAGGTCAGACAGGAAGCGAGGTGATGTGTCTTAAAAAACGGACTAATTAAAATCAAGATGACAGAATCACCAAACACACATTTAATTGTCGGGAAAATCATAGCTAGATCCCTGTATGTGTGTTCATCGTGTTTGGTCTCTCAGCTTGTCTTGTTGTGCTTCTGTTTTCTAAATTATTATTATTGTTATAATCATTGTTGCCATATTTTTATTTTTAATAATATTTAATAGTTAGGTGGGGGTGGTGTCAGGATTTTCTTTTTGTTGTGTCTCATTTTCATACGTGGCCCACCCAGTGTTTTCACAAGACACATCTTTTTTTTAAGTGACTTATCCATACCTCATGACATTAAATACTCAATATAATGTCCTAACACAGAAAAAGGGCATGAAGTCTAAATTCCTTGTGTGACAACAAACTTTTTTTGATCTCTTTTATTTGATGGCAGAAGTAACATAACATTAACCCAAGGTTTGCATTTGGTGCTCCAAAGAGTACTACATAGAATCTCTATGAAGAATCTAATTGCATTAACACCCTATTTATTTTTTCTTGTTGATCCAATTAAGGCTGACTGAACAATATAAGGAAGAGCTATTAAGCCGTGTGACTAATTCCCATGAACACCAGGGACATTTAATGAGGTAAAATCACTGTCCAAATACAGAAATGGCCATTTTGTCTCCACAGTCATTTAAACAAGCATTCTCATCCCAGTAACGTAAAGCAAAACAAGCCTTTTCCACAGTTTGATTAATGTGGATGCCATATTTAATAGGCAGGATGGCATTTTCGCTTCTCGTGTAAATTAGGAGCCAATAACCACCTCCACACTTTTGAGCCCTGAGGTTTAATAAGACAGCCTGTTAACACCCGCACTCTTTCATTAAGCTTATTTGTAAACCACAGTGGAAGCAGTATTAAGTAGAAAAAAATAAAACTAAAGACAAAAGGATTTTAGTTCTTAACAAATAAGGCCTAGTTAAATAAACATGCAAATTGTTTGCTAAGAAAACAATTTTGGCCATGTGGCACCCATGTCCATAAAAACAATTATATAGCTCTTAAACCCCTGGTTTAGCTCAGCATGGAGCAGCACAGTGCTGGCAGATAAGCCTGTTGTTTCAGTATAATGAACAGTGGCAATGTTAGTAGAACAGAAAGACTGAGAACATCTGGCAGCTTTCTTATTTAGTTGGTTAGGGGCTGAGAGCATATCTCCACAGTGAATTAACTTCGTAATCTGTAAAAAGCAGTGGCATAGGCCGGCAGTTTCTGAATATAGGTCATTTCATACCAGGAAATTAAGTTCTTAGAAAAGTTCATTAGTGATATTTTAAAAAACTCAAGTTGATTAGCAAATCCTTTTTTTATTATTATTTAGTTTTGGTAAACAAGGAGGACAAATGAGAGCAGTTGTTACTAAAACAACTAATGGCATCTTGGAAGACTCAGAGTTACTCTGTCAGAGAGGATTGCTTTAGGAACCACTCTGTTCTCTCAATCCCATCAGTGTCACTATTCACTATCCTCTCTCTCTCTTCTATCTTCTTCTCTGTCCCTCCGCTCACATTAGGCAGTGGACCTGTATGACCCTCCGGCAAATGAAGCTCTGCAGGACACATTGGAAGAACAGAGAGGGTTTTGGAAGCAAGGTCTAACCTTGATTGGAAACATAGGTGTTTAGAAATGCCAGAAAAAAACTGACCACAGCTGCCAATAATAGTTGAACTGAATCTTTGCAGATCTGACTTTCTAAACTACTGTAATGGACTGCTTTTTCATGATCGTTCTGGGCTAAATGCAGGAAGATGGGTGTCCCTTTTAAGAGTTAAATCATACTAAGGTCCTTTTCTTCAGTATGGCATCTTGATAGAAAGTTTAAAACTGCAAACTTCTGGTTAGAAATCCATTTCTGGTCATAAACAAAATTGTAGGAATGCACCCGATTAAATATTCTTGGCCAAAGTGAAAACTGAATTTATTGAAACCCAGAATACTAAACAGTTTTTTCCATTTTCTATGTCGAGTAATCTCAGAAGCAAGGCTATTGTCAGATTGAATAATTTTGTTTGCCGAACATTCGTTGCAATCCCTAACAAATCTTATATTGAGCAAGTACATCTAACTATCTCCTTAACTTACCGTGATTCCCAATGATAAACTGATAATAATCATATATAAAGTGAGCTGTCAGTTCGCTGGGAGTACGCTACCATAGTAGGAAAAATAATTGCATAATTTTTTCTTTGTTCTGTTGAACACAAAATTTGATATTTGGAGGAATTTAGGAAATCAAACAATTCTGGTGCACCTTTTAATACCATTTTAATTTTTCCTACTATGGCAGTCAAAGATATCCCAGAAATGTCAGTTGCTAACATTTTTCCAAATATCTTTCTCTCCGTATGGAACAACTTGAGGGGAGTATTTCAAGGCAGATTTAATTTTGAATGGAGTATCCCTTTGACACATTATTTTTAACAGCACTACTTATTATCAGAGAAGCCATGTAGCAAATAGACCCAGCTCATCAGGTTCAAGACATAATCTATCAGACGGGCTCTACTGTATACTCCATGCAGAAAAGATTTGCAGGAAGAGCAGAAAAAGAAAGATTAACACAGACTATCTAGATGGTGATAACCACCAGTCTAACAAAAGACAAGATAAATAAATGAATACTTGGCTGGGTGAACACAGCATAATGATAGTAAGTTTACTTTTCAGCTCCATAAACATTAAAAAAGTCATAAGGGTTTTGAATGACAAAGATGTGTACATGATGACAAAAATATAGATTTTTGGGTCATCTAATCCTATAAATTGGTAGAATTGTGCATTCCTTGTCATTTAGAAAGAAAAATCAATATTACGACAATACATTATATTACACAATATTGAATTGTAGGAGTTTACAGTCAGACCTTGGGGGTTTTCGTAGAGAACTAATTCAACAATAAGTGCTATTTCAAAATGGAAAGAAAGTGTATCGTGAACCAGGCTGGATCCAAACATCACTGATCAGATTGGAAGTGAGATAATGCACATAAATGGATTCTCTATGCTACATTCTTCGAGTCATTGACTCGATTCACTCTTGACTGGTCTTTCGTACCATATGCATGTAGCCCTGATGAGGGCCGTTTTTAAGGAAAGGTGAGCAAAAAATTGAAGCAGTAAATGGCCACACCATGATGGGAGCTCACAGCACTTAGTATCACAGAACATTCAGCCACAAATTGAATTCCTGCTCTTGGAATTTAGCTCCATCTTTTGACTCCATCTATATAAGATAGGCTGCTTGTTCACCCAAAATGATATGATTACGGAGATGGTGGGTATCTGGAAATAGAGCCATTGTTAAAATGTGTGGATTACATAAAAAGTTTCAAAAAGAGGACCATTACACAAATGTACTTTCAGTAGCTGCATTAACACAGACCACACAGTTCGTCATATTCCAAACAATACCCGAACTATTCAAGAAAATGTTGAAAGAAAATATAATTGTGGGAAGCATGATAAAAAAGGTACAAACTTGCACATTTAAGAACATAAAATTAAGATTTATGAAGCCTCCTATTGAAAAACCATATGCCTACACATAAAGAGAGATACTGCGGTGTATGAGCGTGCTGACAATGCTTATGAATTCCTGTTATAACAGAAACATCTGTGTTGAGATAAAATCCCACACGGATACATTTACATAAATCTGTGTTTATCACTGGGAATGAATAAGAGAAGAACACAAAATAAAATAAAAGTCCTCAACAGACTGGTAATTTGGTGGCTCATGTTCATTTATGGAATCGTCTGTTGTCATCATTGTTATTTACTGTACATCCTTCGGGAATTGTGCCTTATATCTAAGAGTTTTGGCGAAAACAAGTAGTAAGGGCTCACTAATATGTCAAGTGGGTGTCATATAAAGTTTATTGGTTCTTAATAGACTAGTTTGAAAAATTACAGCATTAAACCAAAAGACAGTGTGTTTCTGGAGTTTTATCACAGATGGGAGGCTTTAATATTGCACGTGGTGTCACATATTATATAAAAACAGAAACGACAAGATGACAAATGAAACCACAAAAATGCTAATATAGACTAATGTCGTGCTGTAAAACCACAGAAAAACCACAATCCTAACCTTTATCTTCACAACGAAATCATAGATGCGATTTATTTCTTATGAATTATTGAAATATTGATGTCTGAGATTTTGTGTGCCTGGAGAATGTAGCAGTAAGTTTATATAATTTTGGCTTAAATATGTGATCAGAATAAGCAGTGCTCATAAATAAAAAAAGTATAGTTTAAATGGTATCCTCACTTGAAACGAGTGGAAGATGGGACTCGGAAATTATTAAGCAACTTAATGATCAACCAAATCAGATTTTATAGTTGAAACTATTCATTTGGTCAAAAATAATTGGTATTTTCACAGGCTAAAACTCTACAATTTATAAACTGCAATGAAGCTTAAAAACGTATGAGCTCTTAAAATGATCTCAGTGTTATAGAAGTCTTACAGCTGTGGTCTGTATCTACATTTAAAATTCACTGTAATTAACCCCCATCCACCCTTATTCTCTCTCTCAGACTTTCTCTCGCTCGCTCTCTCACTGAATTGGTTGTAAGGTCTTGGTCTGACTGTCTCTCTCTGCGGGTGTTATAATACCTCAAGAAAAACAGGGACTGGCTTTAGCTGAATATAATAAGCCACGAGGGACCCTGTGGCCTAATACGTGATGAAAATTTCACTACATTTTCAACCAAAACCACTGTTTATTTGATCTCTGTAGGCTTACATTAGACTTCAACTTAACAATCCACAGGCTCCTAAAAATCACTAAAGAACAATCCATATAATACACGCATAGTCACACGGTTAAGTTTCCACTGAATTTAAGAAAATGCAAACTGTCTCAAAACCTAACCCAAGCTATTACATTAACATTTCCCGTTGTGCCAAATCCCTCTAAGTTCTGGCAGGTTGTCTGATTCTCAGCTCTACATCCGATCTGAGGGTCGAAAGAGAAAGGATATGGCACCCACTCATCCATACGGTGCAGTATCTTTGCTATTGTTTCTTATTGTGACGTTGCTTCTAACGCCTCTGCAGCTTGAGTGGGATGAAAGGTTCAAGATAAAGGTGGCTTTGTCTGCCCTGAACACATGAAACTCTGGAAAAGCTGCACTAACAGATGTCCGCCTATGTGTTTCATATTAATCATCATACGTTCGATGTAAACGGCCACAAGAAAAAGGATTATGATAACCTACATCAGCAGACAGCATATCATGCCATTCTGAAGAACAGGAATGATTGCTTTAATCTCACTCAATCATTCAATTGTATTTTCAAAAATGTAACTGCAGACCACCTTAAATCAAAGAGTTCAGATAAACTAAGTACTAGATTACATCCCACACTTTTTTACGAACTTCACGCTTCAGAAGTTATGGTCTAAAAAGAGCAACAGCGCTTTACACACTCACTAACACTCAAATAAAAACAGCAGCACGACAATTTACTTCTTGACGTTATTTGTCTGAAGTTAACAGTGTCTAATCCAAGTGGAGGAGGAATTTTAACAGGGATCAGAGGAGTTTCAGATTTATTCATTAAAAAAATTAAACATATCTATATCTGCCAGTGACAGACACAGTTTTGTGTGATAATGCAGTCAAGTTGGCAGACAAATATGTACTAGAAGAAATTTCATGTTCAGTTTAGAATTTAGTTGATGGCTTGTGTGTGTGTGTGTGTGTGTGTGTGTGTGTGTGTGTGTGTGTGTGTGTGTGTGCGATGCTAGATCTTCCTTTTATTTACAAGTCCGTGTTATCTGTACACGCAGGCATATATCATTCATCTTTGTTTAACAGTTAAAGGTGGTTTGCTGGTTTAAGCTGGTCTCTTTGCAGCATAACTGACAAGTGCCCATGACTCAGGGAGACCAGTTTATAAACGATTGGGAAAGTGTAGTATTGGAAGACTTTCATTTCATCTGAACTACTACTGCGCTTTTTTCTGTCTGAGCTTGACCTGATTCAAGAAAACAGAGAATCGCTGACTGTGTGGGTTTTTTGTTGGATTCAGCATCGCACCCTCAAAAACTGAGATGCTATTACGGTAGTAAAATGTGAATATTCTTCTAGGTGTTTCAGTTGCATGAACTGACAGCAATGAAGAATGCACGTCACTGATAGTGTCCCTCTCACATCATAACTCATTATGTTGGTGGACTACCTTTTGTTGAACAGCTCGGGATTCTGGATCTTGGCATCTGTGTCATACACAAAGTGCTCCTGGGAGATGGTGACAGTGTTGTCAATACTGTCATTCTTGCTGATGGTGACGACAGGGTCCAACGGTCCATGGCCTCTGTGACGTTGATGTCCTTCCCATCGCTCTGCATGGCCTGTGACACAAAACATCAGACGCCGGAACACATCACACACACGTATCACTTTCTTTACTTCACAGTGTAATGCATCTACACAGCTGAGAGTACTGGGATTGTATTGGAATAGTGTCAGTTGACTGAAAGTGAGTTGTGTTGGTAGTCTGGTGTTTAGAGACCAGTAAACACTCTCCACATCAGAACTGCTATGTTCTTTAAGATTAAACAAGGTTTAACAGAAAACCACAATTCAAACTCTGACATTTACAGCAGCTTGAGCTGAAACCTCTCAGTCAAATCTTTCAGCTTTCATCTAGAGAGGCTGTGTGGTCATACTTACAAATGAATTTAGACTTCATACCTATAACGGATGATTATACACATATTTAACCTGATCTGAGTTTTCTTTATCTTCCACACATAGTCAAAAAGTCCAAAAGATAAAAAAGACTAAATAAAAACTTAGTCAGGAAGTTTAATTAAAAACTCACAGTAAACATAAAAGCAATTAAAATACCGATCTCTTAAACCGCCGTGTGGGAGCATCATCACAAGCAGCAATTTCTAGTTTATCTAATATTTCTGTGTGGGAATGAGGCTTGTAACAGAGCAGAATTAGATTTATAAGTCTGATTTCTTCACTGCAAGCTAAAGCATAAAACTGAATCACACGGCTCATTAATGTGAACTGCTCGTAATGTTTCGTCCCTGACGGTGTTTTCTACACACCGTTCTTCTTTATTCTTTCAAATGCTATTATAAATGCATTCAGCACGGTCGACCACTTGCACTTTTATGTGTAAATTGTTTTCAAAGGACCTCTGTAGGTATGAAATCATTTTATTGGATGTGTTGGTTTATGGAATGTCATCCAGTTTTGGGCTTGAATTGATTTATTCATATTGGAAAATGTTATAAGGATGCTAGTTGACTGAAAGTCATCAGAAACTTTCATATACTGAAATCCTATTAGCTTATAAGGTAGAACTTAATCTGTCAGAATCTGACAGCAGTCAGTTTTCATTCGTAGTACTACCTATGACAGACATTTGGTAGATTTCCCCATTGCTGGTAGGTGTTGTCAATCAGCATAAGATCACGGTGTCATTGAGCTGTTATATAATGCCCTCTGAGTTATTCTGTATGCGGTGGATGAATCTGCCTGCAGGAGATGTTCTGGATATGTATGTATATATATAAGTATGCATTCACTTCCTGATCAGTGCTTACTGACCCCAGTCATGATCCATTCTCACATCAAAAACGTAAGAGCATTACAATGAATGTGTAAAATCTTACCTCAGAATTTATTACACTAGTCATCTCTTGCGTTCCTGTACATGTGCGTCATCAAGTAATCCTGTAAACAGACAGAGATGCAAATCAACAAAAGACACAAATTTACCAATTGAAACCAGGTTTCCATCCTTTTCACGTCTGAATTCTATTTTTCAATCATGATGTTTTTATGCTTCATGCCATAAACAATTTAAGCATAACCACCAATACAAACATTTCACTTCATAGTGAATAATAATGTTATGTTGCATTATATTTCATATAATCAGCAGGCAATTGCGCACAGAAATGTGGTTGTTCTGTAACATAACCATCACTTGTGGGGCTTTAGTTCACTGATAAAACACTTCACCTCTCAAACAAACGCTACATTATCAGTGAGTTCTGCCCTACAGTATCAGTGATACAGGTGGTGACCGACATGAAGAAAGAGTCTGATCCTTGAGTGCAAATTTATCATTCATCTGATAAATATCTGGAGGAAACGTCTGCAGTATGAGATTCCTCGATAACTCTCGAGTGACCGTGAGATAAACCCCTCAACTGTAATCCGCTCTCTGTTGCTGGAGTCAAGAGACCCTGTTGAACAAATACAACACAGACCACAGTGATCCTGCACAGATACTGATTCTCAAAACTACACCATTTATGGTCTGAAAGCATGAGAGACTCCAGCTGGTAAGTATGCTCAAGCGTACTACATTCAGCTGAACTCACAGAGAGACTAAGAACTGAGTCTGAACCAAATCTACATCACCATCAGTCAAGTCACAGTGTTGAAGTGTTGTGTCTCTTGGCAAAGCATGAATGTATTGTGACACATGATAGTTCACACCAAAATATGAAAAGTCTTGTAGTGCATTCAAGGTATACATTGTATACAACTTTGAGTTACAAAAAGTAGAAACGTATTTTTAAAATATTTTTTATTATTGATATTACAACTAAATTTGTTTTGAATAATTTTTGAGATTCCTCAAGAAAGTGAACCAAAGTATTGATGGTTTTCATATTATTCCTTTGAGCATTTCTGCCAACATCATCATCACCGCAGTAGATCATAACTAATTCATTATTCATCTTCCTAAGTGATATGAGAAGAAATATGTGGACAATTTCCCTGCAAATGAAAGCAATTTGGAATAGGTGTTGTATTAGCAATAGGTGTTGTGTTTATTTGTACTTCCTATGAATCTGAGAAAAGATGACGTTTCTGTAAAACAAATGTGAGACAGAAGCAGCTTAACACAGAACAGTCAAACTAGAGGAGGCTGCAGGCAGATCAAAAGATGAAGAAATGGATCTCACACACACTGATCTCGTCCTCCAGTTAGTTGGGAAATTGGAAGCAGGTGTATCTGGCTATTTCATTTATTTTACCAATAAATGCCTTAATAGACACCATGATCACAGTGAGACGTAGAAAGAGAGAGAGAAAGAGATCACAAATGGTAGTCTTAGTGTCGACTACAGCGTGAATGCTGGTTAAGAGCTGTCTGTCTGTTAGCTTTAATTATGCAGAGACACGGAGGAGAAAAGAAGCTACACCGAGAACAAGAAAGACAGTCTGTACCTTAACAGAGAAAAACAGACAGCAACCGTTTTCTCCTTCCAAATGTATAGACTTAGAATTGAGAGTAAATGTGCCATCAAGTGTATGATAACTATTGGGAAACTATTGTTAATATAACTTACGATTTAAACATTTACTAATAAAAGTTGAAGGCAAACCCATAAATTGCCTCATCACTAAACATTGGCAGGATAAAAGAATAGATGACAGAATAAACCACAGCAGGGTTGACACACTGAAGATAAATTTGCATTACATGGTTTGGAAATGGCAGCAAACATACTTCTCAATATATATTGATAATGATTTTTTTTTAAAACGATAATAGCATTTTTAGATTAGATTTATTTCTCTACTGTGTATGACCATGACTGCTTAAATCATTCAACTAATAAAAACATACAGTATAAAATATACAGCATAGCTTCATACTGACGTTTCAGTGGTATATTGCTTGAGGTGTAATGACACTTGCGGATGTATGTGGACTGTCATTACATAGGACAGATCTTCCATTAATGTTCAATTCATGACATTACGGGGAGGCCACCCAACTCAGATTGTGTGTCCAATGATCATATCTCAGTAAAGGAACTTTAATGTAAGATGGAGATTTTTTTATGAGCAGGCGTTTCATCATTAGTGCTTGTGAAAAATTGGGATTGTTTACGAAATTTCAGATTTTTACACGTTAATCTGCATCGGAAGGTTGATTCTTTCTCCTTCTGTCATTTGTCTTTAACTTTGTACTTATTACACACAAACTAATATTTTTGGTTGGAAATGCAAAAATGTTTAGGTGGAGTTTGGAGCCCTGCAGTCAGTGTTTTAAAGGAGCGAAGAATTAAGAGATCAATTTTAACCCGTGCTTTTTTTATATAAGAGGGAATCGTATTCAAGCGAAAATCCTGTAAGTGTCCGAACTGAAACAGCCCTCGTCACTGTAATTACAACTGATATTGACGCCAAGTCCAGGAAGGCATCTATACATTGATAGGTTGAGCACCGTCTCCACAGAAGATTATGTTCTGACTACTTCTCGAGCCCCTCCTGCTGGTTCATGCATGACAGTACTGAAGTAACACAAGTTGCATGGAACCAGATAGAGCGAGCAAGCAATATACATGCCGTTATAGATCGTAAACTATTGTGGAGTGAGTGCCTGGTTGTGGAAGAATATAGTCGCTGCATTACCTTCCTTCGGATTCCGACATTAGTAATGCTTGTTTATTTTTAAAAGGTTCCAGCTCACGTGGGTAAAACATTGCCACGTATTCCTTTGAGAACATGGCAGAAGTCAACGATGGATTTGCGGAGACACTAAAATTAAAAAGCAGTGCTGTGCCGTCAATATTGGATCTGATAGGAATGGCGCAACCTTGTACGCAATCTGATGTGAGTACAACATTTTGTACTATGCGTCATGAATGCTTTTTTAGAGATCGCTTGATATGCCCTGAGCCCTAATCGCACGGGATTAGTGTTAGCTGGGGACATCTAGTCATTTGTAATACTTGCAGAGGATGATTGTGCGAATGTGTAACCTAAAGTCACGCATTCACAAAACTCACAATGAGTTTTTGAATGTAAAACCATGCAAACGTCATTAAAAGATATCATACATAAAACAATAAACAAGCCCATTTCATCACACCTGAAGCTGCAGCTTGTTTGGGATCTTACAAACACATCAAAGTAACGTTATTGGCCTTTATGTAGCACGTACAGAACATTTAGCTTTCACCAAGAAATCAAATTAAACCAAGTATATTTTATGCCAAAATCCTTTTAAAGTTAATTATAAAGCAGAATTTATCATCAATACATAGAGCCTCATCTGCATATTCATATGCTCTGCAGTGTTAAAGCATCATGTTACCATAAAGAAATAAGTGAATGAATACTAAATAAAGAGAGAAAGATTGCAATTACTGACCTACATTGAGGCCGTCCAATGATGTTAACCAGCATAAGGATCAGAGCAGCTCTCTACATTACACAGTAAACATCCAGTACATTCAATAAAAAAACTGTGCAAGACTGTGACTAATAGAGTAGATAACACCAAGAAATAACAAAACACAACAATAGGATAGATGGGCTCCATCTTATTCATTTATAAACTGTGGATAAATTAAAGAATGCTATCGATCAGGTTTTTTAAACAGGTTGATTCTTAGAATTCGTTGTACACCTATATTCTCACAGCCGTTATGAGAGATTGTTCGTAAGCTTTGTCAGCTTGATTAAAAATCCTATTTAAGACATTAATCCAACAGAGCATCATATCTTAATCCCGGGGATTAGGGCTCAAACAAACAACATACTGAATATAATCCAGACACAGTTTAATGTCAATATAATAAGACAATCTGACTGTAGAACACCAAATGTGCACGCCATTGCAAAGATAGCTTGTGCACTTTACAACAGTACCTCCAATAATCAGGCTGCAGAGTTCAACATTGACCAATCACTGTAAATTCAGTGTTCTGGACCGTAGCCTTGAAGCCAGGCCTGATGGGTACCCAGATTCTTTGAGTGTTTCTATGGTAACCAGATGTTAGGATGACATGATGGTGAGAAAACCAACAGTCCAGAAGTAATGATACAGCAAGGCGAATAGCCCATTTTAAATGCAGCTTAAAGAGTTTTGGCAAATCATTTGCCAGTGAATTGGTTATAGACATGATCAGCTGCTGATAGTGTATCCACCACAGCTCTGATCCAATCTTAAAATCCAATCACTCTGTGAAATGACGTTTCTAAATGATGTTTTCTGCTTGGCTGATGTAGGCTATTCTTGGAGCAGAAAGTATGAAATACTGTGAAAGGACATAACTGGAAGAGCTCTATGAACATACAGCCATCGGAGTGGAAGACCGAAAATGTACCCATTTGGCATTTTTGTTGCTTGGCGGTTTAATTTCAGATCTTGGCTGTGGATTACTGGTGCCACCAGCAGGCGGTCAGAACAGCTACAAACTAGCCTGAACCTACTAAAATAGTCTTCCCAGCATGTTATGGAGCAGAAAAATCGAAATGTAATTCCCTATAAAATGGTAGAAGAGAAAGAAATGGCTAAAAGAGTACATTGACTGTCATTTAACATTAATTCTGTCCTTAGCGCACACAGCCTCAAGCGTACACTGCCCTCTTTTAACAAGGACACCTCAGTCACGACCACCAGCCCAAAATAACCTGTGAACCAGCTCACAGTAAATTACAAACAACAACTCAAGCATTACTTCTAGTTCATAAATATGACCATTATTAACAGCACACCTCTCAAAATTGCATTGTTTGTTTACATGATACTCTTCATGCTTTTTTCAGTTTTATAACCCTGTTGAACAAAAACAGCATATGCTGGGTTAGATATGTTTTGATGCTGGTTTGACCATCTTAAAACATCAAAGGACCAGCACATGACCAGCTAAGGACCTGCACATGACCATCTTAAACCAGCACATGACCATCTTAAACCAACAAAAAACATCTGAAACCAGCACATGACCAGTTTAAACCAGCACAAACCGCAAACCAGCATCAAAACATACCAAAACAGCATATGCTGTTTTTTTCAACAGGGCAGGAAAGCTTTATGTCACCCATCAAGACAGATGCATTGTCACACAAATCAGATTAGCATAATGCTAACTGCTAGCGCCCTTACGTTTAAAAAGAAGCTTCTGTAGACCTAGAACTGTTTGCCCTGAACTCATTTCATTACAGACCAGTTAAATGGATGTTAGTTTAAATGTATGAGTATAAGGAGCAGTTAAAACAGAAACAATATTACCTTATGGTAAATATGGTATGCTAATAAATTTAGAAATGGAGTAACCACCTATCAACAACTAGTGAAGAGATGTGTAGATAGACGCTCTGTGTAGTGCAATATTGCATCATTGTTTATAAAGAAAACATATGACTGAAGGCAGAGCATCTCCTCTCATGAAAGCCATGGAAGGTGATGAACTTTAACCTGGTGTTTATAAAGCTGATGATGATGTTGGATATAATATATGTCTTTCAAGGCATTAGATCTTGTTATTTAACTGTTTTGATATTATTTAACAGTTTTTAATAGAATTGTTATTTTTAGAGGTTCTACAGTGTTTATTGTGAAACAGATGTAAAAATTCAACATGTTCAGAATGCCTTATTATCATCATGCTTAGATCCATTTGTAGCACTGTGAGATTAGATATGCAGTCAGGAATTGCTTCGATGAATAATATGGAAACTGACATATCTAAGACGTCTGCACAAATGTCTGTAAAATTATGTTTAAATGTCTTTTTCTGACATTTAGGCAGGAAGTTCAGATGAGGTTCATCTGCTGCATCTAGTTTGTGTCTGTGGGCTAAAGACCTTTTCCTCAGTTGGAAAACATCAGAATATGAAATTATCTCTGCATGCTCACGTGTTAGATACTGTCTGAGAAATGTGAGTTTGAAAAAATACTGAATAAGAAACCTTAATTAGAAGTTATAAAGACTATATAGGCCAGTCTTTCCTGTTTAACCATTGTTGGACCTCATTCAACAATCTCCACAATTCTGCAATGCGCTTTTAAAAAATTCAAAAACATGTTTTATGTGAATGGCAACGTGCCTAATAAAAATGCAGAAATCAAGGCATCCCAATATGTTTTTAAATAGCTCATCACACTACTTGCTTATTTTGTACTTTTTATATAATTAAATCTGAAAAAAATGCACGTGAACTACAAAAAATTTGAAAACAGTTTTGATAGAAGAACATTGATAATTGTAACTGAAAACAGAAACATGTTAGACAGACACAACAGCAGTTTATCTGCGGTGGAACTAAATGGTGCGATGGCTAATCACTCTTTGGCCTAGTCCACACATTCACAAGTGTGCTTATAAACTGAGCTTTTTCTTCCTTGTTTTAATAAACCCTGCATCCACACGAAACGCAAAAACACACCAGAAAGCGATGTCAAAAGCACGCCAAACCAACAGGTGTAAATATAACCCTAACCTTGAAGCCATGCTGGCCAATCAGAAGCATGGAATCTGATATCAAACAGAGGAGATAGCGGCACGCATTCCAACATCAAATGCCAAATATCCGGTTTCAACATCTACACCAAACTGGAGTTTCAAAAAATCTTCACCCTGGCAGTTTTCAGAAAAGTTTGGTTTCAGTGACTGAGGTTATGAAAATACCCATGTTCGTGTGGACAGGGCCTTTGTTTCATTTTTTTTGGGAAAAAAAAAATCAAAGAGGGAAGAAAAAAACTATTAAGATAACAGATTTGTGAAGATTCACAAGATTACACAGACATTTGGATTGACTTTATTTTTGAAATGTATAAACTGAAAGTCAAATTGATTGGTCCACCCAAAGATAAAAAATTATCATGTCCCTTGCTTTCTTCGGCAGAACACAAATGAAGATATTTAAAAAAAAAGTTGAAGCCAAACATCATTGGTCCCAACTGAAAAAACATCACTCAAACATAACTTCAAATAACTTATTTTGTGTCCGCCAGGACAAAGAGTCATATACAGTTTGTTAATTGTTAATTTTGGGTGAACTGCCGCTTTAAGATAAATTTGATTTGCATGCATGTGTGTTGACTCACACATGCAATAGTTATGATTCGAGTACATTTATTATAAAACCAGAAAAGCATGCTATCTGTGACAAAAGGAGAGAATTTAATGTGTGTCATGGTTGAACGGCAACGTATTTGAGAAGAGAGATCTTCTAAATTAAGATTTAAATCAATATTTTAACAGGCATGTATGAGACGCCTAAAACAGAATGACTCATTTTCCTACTTCTGATTGAAGCTTCAAGTGAAGCTGAATTTCATGTCAAGAATCTTGAAACTAACACCACAAGATATCAGACCCTGACTGATCTACTGACAAGATTTAGACTCAATAAGCCTATTATGATTTATTATTAAATCATCCTGTAATAAAATTACTGCTTAAAAAAATAATTTTCCTTTCATAACAGCTGTATACAACCAAGCCATACTGAGACGGTTCTCAGGTGCACTGTTGAACACTCATGTATCCAGTTGGAGGTCTGTCATTTATCCTCTTTTGCTCCTCAAGGCTGTTTTAAGGTGTGCGGCCCTGTGGTGACTTATTTTTTCTTCTTTCTCTCTCTCTCTCTCTCTCTCTCTCTCTCTCTCTCTCTCTCTCTCTAGGCTGGTTTGCCGTTCCATCCAAAAAAGTAAATGGCCCAAGACCTTCAGAATATATTAACTGGCCTGACATTAAAATCATTATTAACCGCAGTGTTTACATTTCTAGGCAGCCAGCTGTTTTATTTTACTGAAACAATAACAGTATTAATCTCTGTGAAAGCCGAATATAGCCGGCCAGTGGGACTACAAAGAACTTCTAAATGTGAAAAATGGCTCAGTACACCACACACTTGCTCAACAACATTGACCTTTTAGTTTGTGTAACAGTTGCTAGCAAACAACAAAATTAGGTTTTTGAGACGTAGCAGCGAATCTGTTCCAGGCACAGGATGGAAAAAATAAATACTATGATACTAAAACAAGGGTAAAGGTGTTGACTTACTGTGACTGACTGAAATTCTTACCACTAAATACTTTATTTTGGGTTAACAACACTTCATAAAATAGTACCTCAGATGGTCTACTCACCATCTAAATATATGGCAAGGAAAACCTAAAAAAACCCGCTTTATTCTATTAAAAACAGATCTAATAGACTGACTTGGAAAGGACCGATCTGGGCCCAGTTGCACATTCTCACTATTTGTGTTGTACTAATCAGTTTTTCTTTCCATATTTCAATTAGCACAGTCTACCTTTTTATGTGGCCGATTTAAAGAAGTTATCACCAGTCTTGAGGAAAAGAATGAGATGACTAACTACTAAGACTAGTTTAAGCAGTTAATGCAACCGGACCTAAAGGGGGTTTGACTCCAGGAGTGTTGATGACAGCCTCTAGGGACAACTGACAGAGAAACTGATAACTCAAACACACAATCTTCTATTAGACACTGACTTTCACATCTAGTTTTACCTCATATTCAAAGTAAACACGGCTATACTGGATTACAGTACTGAGTAAACATTCATGAACGAATTAAAAAGATTTGTATCTGTTTTGTTGTACATTTCCCACAGAACCCTTCTTTGACTTTCTAGAGTGTTTGTGTTTGACATTCAACACCATATTTGTGGTTAAATTTGCGGTTGCAAAGTCTGTGGCATCCAAAAGTGTTTCTGACAACAGTAAAATGTTCTCGATGAGAAATTTAAATCATAATGATTTGCTTTATGTGTCTCAACGAATCTTAGTGCCTTTAGTTATCCTTTAATAAAGTTAACCTTCAAAATAAAAATTCTGTCATCATTTACTCACCCTCTTGTCATTTTTAAACCTTGATGACTTTCTTTCTTTCTCAGAACCCAGAAGAAGATATTTTGAAGAATGTTGTTAACAGCCCCTCATTCACTTGCATTGGTCACAGTGCTGTTCTTTTACTAACATTTTTCAAAATATCGTCTTTTGTGTTCTGCAAAGGAAAGAAGGTCATACAGGTTTGAAATGACAAGAGGGGGAGTAAATGATGACAGAATTTATAAATTGAAGGTGAACTACTCCTTTAACATGTCTTAAATAAAGTGTGATACAATAATGCGACAAGCGATACCAGAACATTCACTGCCCAATTTGCACTGAATATCATGTATAGGATGTCACTGCATACAGAGTCTCTGCCCTAATTAAAGCAGGTTTGTTGGCTAATTGGCATCACATTCACACTCCTGTCAAACACTGAATTTTAACTCCACATGCACAGTGTAGAAGCACTTAGCACTGCTTTAAATGACTGAACTGGGGTCAGAATTCAGCATTTCCTGGAATGTACTATCATCTAATGGTACCATCCAGCGGGTATCAGCTCTCTAATGATATCAGCTCTATGAGCTCTGACTTTACGTTCTGTTCTTCCACAAATATCAATCCACAGCTTACATGAGGCTGCTCAAATGGAGAGAAGTCTTTAGAGGTGAAAGGCAATAGCAGTGATCAAGTTCAGGTGTTCACTACAAATCACAGCAGAACGGAGGGAAACAAAACTTGTTTTTTCATTTGTGAGAAAAATTCAGAAAGGTGAAAAAGGTCGGCGGAATTAGAATAAAAAGAGAGAAGTGAGGTGTATACATTGTAGATGGAATATTCTTATCTTTTGATAAAGAGGAAAATTAGGTCAATTATTCTCAACAAGCCACTCAAATATGATGCATCATGACTGAAAAACAGGTAGTAGTGATGTTTGCTTTATAAAAAGCGAATAGTAAACTCTCATTTGAAGTCCAGAGAATGAATCCAAAGCCTTTACATTGAATCTTGGCATCACGCTACACACAAACACACACACTCTCACATCATTAGCACTCAGTGGGAAAAGTGACACAATCCGTTTTTCTGTAACCTCATTGTCGACCTTTGACTGAATGTCAGGTTGAATACCAGATATAACAGGACGAAACAATAACAACAATAACAGCTGCAGCAGCAGGATAAAATATTCTTTCTTTATTCAAGGCAAACTCTGTCATATCGATTCGGGTAATTATTTCTGATCCCACTTCACATTGAATCCTGCGGGATGTCAAATGAGCTACTGGTCGTGTAACCTACACAGCGTGTGCGTGTCAACAGCCATTAAATCTAATGTCTGCTGGAGTGCTGTTCCACTCAGATCAGTTCCACCACTATAGAGACTCTCAAACCTACAATACTTCAGTACTGACAAACACTTAACTATAAGAGATGAGAACTAAGGAGAGAAGAGGAGACCTGCAACACGTCCTTGCATGTAATTTTGTAATGGACACCAAGTAATTTTTTCTGTTAATTGGTTAGTACATGTGAACAAAAAACAACGAAGTGTTCATATGTTAGATGCTTCAAAGAATCGATAACGTCGTCGGGCGTGTTCATTTATTTTTGAGCATCAATAATGTATATTGTGGAGAGGCGCAGATCCGGGATCAGCGTCGCCTGGGAAACGGGAGCATAAAAGCCGCGTGCTCCCAGCACTCTGGGTCCTGGTTCTGATCGCACCTACCGCTGTGCTTGTTTGACCCCCAGAGCGAGAGAGTGAGAGGACAGCGAGGGAGACACGGACTCAACGACCCAACTGCACGAGCACGGACTGGCGGACCTTATTTCACCAGCACCCCGGTGTCACCTTTTCATCTTTATTTTAAGTTGTACAATAAATTCCCCACTGGGGTTGCTTGGTATCGCCATTCTGTCTGTGTCGTGTCTCTTACCCCGTCACAATATATACACAAATAAATATTTACATTTAGTCATTTTGTACACACTTTTATCCAAAGCGACTTACAAACGAGGTAAACAATGGAAGGAATTGGAACAACACAAGGACAATAAAAAGCCTAATTGCAGTAAAACTGGTCTCATATAGCCTACCACAGTTAACGAAGCTAATGTGTCTTTTTAAGGAAAGAGATAGAAAGAGTAGAAAAGAGATAGAAGTCAAAACTAATCGGTCAGGTGATCACGGAACAGATGTGTTTTCAGCAGATTCCTAAAGATGGCTAGAGACTCTGTTGATCTTGTAGCAGTGGGCAGAGCCAATGTTACTTAATAAAGAGAGGAGTAATTTTTGCTCTCTTAGTTCATTGAAGGCAACACTTGTCGCTGTTTTCTGGATCATCAGTAGAGGTTTGGTTGTGCAAGCTGGAAGTCCGGCAAGTAGTGTATTGCAATAGTCCAGTCCGGACCAAAAGAGCCGAGACTAGGACTTGAGTAGCATGCTCGGAGAGGAAAGGTCTAATTTTCCTAATGTTGTAGAGGATGAATCTACTGGACCGGGTGGTGCTGGCAACATGATCCGTGAAGTTTAGCTGATAATCGATAACCACTCCCAGATTTCTTGCCGTTCTGGAAGGTGTGATGCTTGATCACCCTAGTTGAATGGAGAGGTTATGATAAACCTTCAGGTCGGCCAGGATTACAAGCAGTCATGTTTTGCAGGGTTCAGCTGCAGGTGATGGTCCTTCATCATGAGCAAAATATCACTCAGGCACGCTGAAAAGATTTTCAGGCTGAAATGACAGGTGGAGTTGTGTATCATCCACAGAGCACTGATAGGGAAAGCCATGTTTCCGAATAACAGAACCTGGGGATGGCATGTATACGGAAAAGAGCAACGGTCTTGCGCAACAAAGCTCTGAGGTGGTCAGGATCACAACATAGATATATAGACTGTACATATATATATATATATCCAATTTCAAAGTGACATTATTTCTAGATGTCATTATTTTTTCTAGATTATTTCTGATAACAAGCAAAAGAAACCAAGAAGTAGCGCTAGTTGGCTAAACTTGTCTCTCTATAATTTTGAATTTAGACTGCGATACCATGCTCAACCACTAGATATCAATGTATCATAAGGTTTGTCTAAATGCGACCAAACTACAGGACCCATTCAACAAACTGCATTTATTTATTTTTTTATTTATTCGATATTATTAATTGGAATGATCTTGCTCGTTCTATAAACACGATGCACTGTGCTGTGTTTTACCTTTTCTGTTTTTCCCATTTGCCCCTGTAAAGCTGCTTTGGAACAATGCACATTGTGAAAAGCGCTATATAAATAAACTTGAATTGAACAAATTGTTTATTTAATAAAATAAATAAACAACATAATTCAACAAATCATTATTTAATACAATTATTATACAATAAAATAATCATTTTAATTAAAATTAATAAAGTAAATTAAGTAAGAATGTAAATTGTTATATTATTAGACACAAGCCAAACACAGATGGCGTGCACGTCTGATGAAACAGTTTAAATACACATATACAGTCAGGTCCATAAATATTGGGACATCGACACAATTCTAACATTTTTGGCTCTATACACCACCACAATGGAAATGAAACGAACAAGATGTGCTTTGACTGAAAGCTTCAATCTGAAATCAGGTTAATGGTGTAGGAATTAAAACAGTTTGCATATGTGCCTCCCACTTGTTAAGGGCCCAAAAGTAATGGGACAGAATAATAATCATAAATCAAACTTTTACTTTTTAATACTTGGTTGCAAATCCTTTGCAGTCAATTACAGTCTGAAGTCTGGAACGCATAGACATCACCAGTGTAGTGTATTTCGGGGAAAACTATGAATTTGAACACAGCAAAATACGGCTAATTAATAATGATTAACTATACCTATTTTATACACTTTTATCGGATTCAGCAGACCTAATAATAGCGCCAAACTAAATTCACTTGTCCAGCGTGTGATCAGCAGATCTATATCAAATCTAAGAAATATTACTTTCCTGGCCTTGGAAACATAACACTCTTACTGTAGTACAGCACCGCTCCAGAAATTATAACGAAATCAAGCAGTTTAAGTGACTATAATATGTGATAAAGAAACACAGCAACAATTCAAGCGTGGAGACAAATGCGGGTTTATTGACCACATTAAATGATAAACAAACCAACTAACTAACAAAATAACAAACGCTAACAAACAAACATGAAATGTAAAAGCAGTAAAGAAATGGAAGAAATAGACAAAGCAAAGAGTGGCAGTATTACAAACAGCTATTCACATCTGCATGAACCATCGAGGACAGTCTCCGTAGTTAAAAGGGGTTACAGCTTAAACGCAGCTATTTAGAATATAGTTGAGATACTTTCATTGGTTTCCTGAGTGTGCTAGGGCAAGTTTTATGCGCGTTGAAAGGGTTTTCAGAGTCCTGATGGTTTCAAAGCAAGCGGGTGAGTCCGTCTACTTCTTTCGTAGAACCGGATTGGGTGACGAAGGTAGAACGAAGTTAGCCGAAGTAAACTGCCGGATGAAAAACTGTCTCCGAAGAGAGAGACAGGTCTCAGGAGGTGTTCTTGAACGGGAACACATGGAAGAGCATCGATTGCTCCGTTCACGGATGTTTTAAGCCTGAGGGCTTCACGCCCTCCAAAGTGGGAGATCCAATGCGATGAGATAATTTTAGTCGCGAAATAAAGTTTCTTTGTTTTGCTTATTAGCTCATTTGCATTTAGGATCACTTAGGAGTTTGGCGCTGTAAAACTCTTAAAGGAGTATGGTATACAACACATTACTGTGCTATACATCATCTTTCAAGGAATGAAGAGAGAAACATTTAGATATAAAACATGCCATGATTATGAGCACATTGGCCTGACGTTTGTACAAGAATGAAAATATAAACAGAAAACAACTAAACCCACATGCTTTTGAGGTTATAGGCGAGGCCGTATAACATGGGGACAAACATAAAATGTGGAGATATAGAGGTGTATCCATTTAGAACATTCTTTTGTGGATAAGGAGAAAGATAGACAATTTCATGAGGAGATGAACTATTTGCCGCCATATGATTAGATTAGATTCAACTTTATTGTCATTACACACATACAAGTACAGTGTAACGAAATGTAGTTTAGGTCTAACCAGAAGTGCAATTAGCAAGTGCCGGATATACAGTGTGAATAAATACAGAATACAATATTAGGAAAATACTATACACTTTAGAGAAGGAATGTTCTATGACAATATGACAGTCGGTATGTACTATGAACAATATATACAGAAGGCTATATACTGTGAACATTAATCTACAGGCGGTTATGAACAGATAACAATTTAGACAACATAATAGTGCAAGTGACTTAAGTGTGCATTAATTATAGACATTAGCTATTAAAGTTGCAGTGCAATAGATGAGTTAGTGCAGTTATTAAAGGTACGGTGCAGTATATGAGTTAATGCAGTTATTAAAGTTGCAGTGCAATAGATGAGTTAATGCGGTTATTAAAGGTACGGTGCAGTATATGAGTTAATGCAGTTATTAAAGTTGCAGTGCAATAGATGAGTTAATGAAGTTATTAAGGCTAGAGTGCAGTAGATGAGTTAATGCAGTTATTAAGGTTAGAGTGCAGTAGATGAGTTAATGAAGTTATTAAGGTTACAGTGCAGTAGATGAGTTAATGCAGTTATTGAAGTTATAGTGCAATAGATAAGTAGATGCAGTTAATAGAGTTACAGTGCAGTAGATGAGTTAAAGCAGTTATTAAGGTTACAGTGCAGTAGATGAGTTAATGCGGTTATTAAGGTTACAGTGCAGTAGAGGAGTTAATGCAGTTACTGACGTTATAGTGCAATAGATGAGTAGATGCAGGTAATAGAGTTACAGTGCAGTAGATGAGTTAATGCAGTTATTAAGGTTACAGTGCAGTGGATAAGTTAGTGCAGTTATTGAAGTAACATATATGGTGTACTCGTTGGGGGAGCACTCCATCCTGGTCAAATGATCGGTGCTTTAAGAGAGGGCAGTTGGATCAGACTTGCTGGTGCCGGTTAGACTCCTGCTGAGAGGTCATGGTGTTTTACGATGCCCAAATGGTGACCTTTGGTCTGGCCAGATCCTACACCAGACGCTGGGTTTCATCCCTGGTGATGCTCTGCCAGGCCTCTACTGCTTGGGGCATTTTCCCTTCAGTTTTGTCTTCAGCAAGTCAAATGCATGCTCAATCGGATTCAGGTAAGGTGATTGACTTGCCATTGCATAACAGTCCACTTCTTTGCCTTCAAAAACTCTTTGGTTGCTTTTGCAGTATGCTTTGGGTCATTGTCCATCTGCACTGTGAAGCGCCGTCCAATGAGTTCTGAAGCATTTGGCTGAGTATGAGCAGATAATATTCCCCGAAACACTTCAGAATTCATCCTGCTGCTTTTGTCAGCAGTCGCATCATCAATAAATACAAGAGAACCAGTTCCACTGGCAGCCATACATGCCCACGCCATGACACTACCACCACTATGCTTCACTGATGAGGTGGTATGCTTGGGATCATCCTTCTCCATACTCTTCTCTTCCCATCACTCTGGTACAAGTTGATCTTGGTCTCATCTGTCCATAGGATGTTGTTCCAGAACTGTGAAGGCTTTTTTAGATGTCGTTTGGCAAACTCTAATATGGCCTTCCTGTTTTTGAGGCTCACCAATGGTTTACATCTTGTGGTGAACCCCCTGTATTCCCTCTGGTGAAGTCTTCTCCTGATTATTGACTTTGACACACATACACCTACCTCCTGGAGAGTGTTCTTGATCTGGCCAACTGTTGTGAAGGGTGTTTTCTTCACCAGGGAAAGAATTCTTCGGTCATCCACCACAGTTGTTTCCCGTGGTCTTCCCGGTCTTTTGGTATTGCTGAGCTCACCGGCGCGGTTGTTTTGGCCACGCCTAATGTTTCTACTATCTCTCTGATGGGTTTGTTTTGTTTTTTTCAGCCTAATGCTGGCTTGCTTCACTGATATTGACAGCTCTTTGGATCTCATCTTGACAGTTGACAGCAACAGATTCCAAATGCAAATAGCACACTTGAAATGAACTCTGGACCTTTTATCTGCTCATTGTAATTGGCATAGTGAGGGAATAACACACACCTGGCCATGGAACAGTTGAGAAGCCTATTGTCCCATTACTTTTGGTCCATTAACAAGTGGGAGGCACATATGCAAACTGTTGCAATTCCTACACCGTTCACCTGATTTTTGTAAATACCCTCAAATTAAAGCTGACAGTCTGTAGTTAAAGCACATCTTGTTCGTTTCATTTGAAATCCATTCTGGTGGTGTATAGAGGCAAAAATGTTAGAATTGTGTCTATGTCCCAATATTTATGGACCTGACTGTACATAAACACACACACGCACACACAAACACACACATGTAATTATACTATGTCTGTAAATATCTCTATTTGTAGATCATAGACCTATTGTTACCTTTTCACCAAAACCTCGCTTTCAGAACATTTGGAATATATGGCACAAATTGGACAGAATATAAAGTAAATTTAAAGGTTGAGACGACACAGACATCTGTACATCCACAATCATAAAAACATTGAACCTAATTATCTGTTTTGGTTCTGTAGAAAAAAGAAAGCTTCTGAGATTTGAAGGACACAAGTGATTAAACAATGATTTCATTTAAATTTTTTGTGTAAATTACACATGTTCTGGCTCATTGCACAGATGCTGGTCTCTTATGTATTTGTGTAACTTGTGAGTACTGGTTACTTTACCCTTACAATTAATCTAATCTACCATTAAATATAAATGTCCAGATGAATGTTTGTGACCTGCATCGTGCTGTTATGGCTCAATGCTGAATGAGATGATCTCTGTGGCCTGAAACACAAGCAGACTCATTTGGACAGAGGCAGCACAGTCAGCAGAGGATTTGCAGCACAATGAGACTGAAGTGATCCCCTGAATAATGATCAGCTTTCATCTCCAACAGTCACACACACACACACTGCTCTGAGATCAGCTGGAGGAGATTTCACGATGCTTTGGTCTCTAAGGTCTCTCTGGACAGTGAAATGGTGGAGCTAGAAAGGTTGGGAAAATGTACTTTGTTCAACAGATCCTCGCTGTGTGATCAAAATTAAGTATTATGTATCCAAAGAGAATGTGGATGTGTGGAAGAGATTTCTGATTTGGCTTAAGGGGGATAATGGTAGAATTAAATGTTGTTTTCCCCTGATTCTCCGATTGGCTGTGCCGGAAAACAAGCCTCTCATTCGCCTGGATCTGAAGGAAATCGGATGTTAGACATTATCGTTAATTTTGTTGTCAATATGGATATTTCTCTTAAACAAAATAATAGATTCCCTTCAGATGAACTTTGTTAAGACCACAGAGCCGTGTCCAGCAGCTCTTGATGGATGCACTTTTTGGAACTTCTAAAAATTGCCCCCGTTCAATCCCATTCTACGGCTTGGAAGTAAAATGCTATGTTGTATTATAACTCTGACTGCATTATTCTTCAAGAAGAAAGTCACATTCAGTCAGGATGCCTTAAGGGGAAGTAAAACATGGGGAGATTTTGGTTTGTTAGTGAAATATCCCTTTAACTAGACACAGAGATGAGTTTAGATAAGAACAAATTGTGTTGTTTTTAACACAACCGATTTCAGAGTGTATAGATAAAGTCAGTCTCAGGTTGAAACAGAGGCCTGTTTTTCAATGCATGTATCCCAGAATCCCCTGACTGAAGAGAGATCTGGAGATCTCTATTATTGTTGAGGAGAAGAGGAAAATACAACAGCACTTCAATCACAAACAAACTAGACACACACACACAATCAGAGGACAAGGGTTTGGTTTCTTCAGTGGCTTTGTCTTAGTTTAAAATGTGAGACAGAGACAACACTAGCATGTTGAACTAGAGTGTATGTGTGTTTGTGAGAAAGACTGACCTGACCAAAAGCTAAGTAACTCAATAGTTGCTTTTCACAGAAAACAGACAGCAGGTCACGCAATTCTCAAAGACAAGAGCACTTGAAAAAGAGGATGAAGATACAAAAAAAACCTGACTGAGAAAGAAGAAAGATAAAAGCGAGACACACAGAAAATTTAGATGGAAAAGAGACTGAAAAATTGACGGTTCACAAATGGTGGAGCCACGTAACTGTAAACAGAGAGGGTGATTTGTTTCTTTGTTTGTGTTTTAGTTATAACTTGAAATAAATTAAAATGAGTTGGAAAATACAGATAAAACTATTATTGATTCAGGTCAAATCATCTGTCCTCAATCTGCTGCATCTCTCTGCTGTGTTCAACACACTTACTCATCAGATCCTAAGCAAGCCTCTCATCACTGGTTATCACAAGACCTTAGTTTTAGTTGTTTGAATCCGAAACTCCTAAGATATAACTTTTTGTGTGTAAGGAAAGGGGAAAGCTGTCCGGATCACATCACATACTCACTGGGGTTCCTCAAGGACCAGTACTTGGACCACTATGAAGCTCATTGCTGAGAGAGATCAATGTGGTGAGCTCAAGATGGGCGCAAGAAAATCGAAAGTCTAAAACCCCCTTGTGATTCTCAAACTCTTCTGCATGCCATGTGCTTCTGCTCATAGTGTCACTGATAACCATTTAAATTTGAGGTAGTTTTGTCTAGATTAAAACAACACATTTTTCTATACTTTATTATTATGATCCGCATCATTGTGATCAATTCTTGATATGTGAAATCAGTGGATTGGTAAACAAAGTGCATGAACTAATTATTCATCGCCAAGAGTTTAATGTGCAGTGCAGGAGCTGTCCAGGCAGACAGATTTTTATGAATCATAGATAATGTTATGCAGTGAACTGGTTTTAAGTGGTCTTCAATCTTATCAGCTCTGGTGTGCATCTCCTGAGGAAAACTCATGCCTGGACTGTCGAGTAACCGTGCTCACAGTTCAGAATGTACTATTACCTACTAAACACTCAACAGCATTCAAAACACAGGGTACTTTATGACATTAAACATCCCATGATATGTTGTCACATAAGCCCACTGAATTGTGTCATCTACATAAGAAGTAATTTGGGAATTTTTCAAGACAAACATAATTGTGGCCTATTAGATGTTATCCATGTTGATACCAAGATGGGAGATGAGGTATCAGTGTTCTCTTTTTCTTTCATCAGACTGCAGTTATTATTATTGTGCTTTCATAGCAACGTGTTATAGATAAATAAAATAAAACAGACTGTACAGTCATGTCCTATCGTCACAAAGGTTTCAACTGGCAATAGAAGCATTAAAAAGCATTCGTTTTATTCACACTACAGCAACAATTTGCATTTAAACACTGTAAAGCAACCAAGTTCTTTTAGCATGCCACATGCCTCTCTTGGGATTATTTCAAGATTGATTCAATGAATAAAAACTCTCAGGATCAAAAACTGTCTAACACTGTTGTTAATGTTGTACACAGTGTTAAATAGTGTTGTACACAGTGTTAAATTGTGTTTGTGCTCATCTGTCATAGGCTTACTGTAAGTAACCCGAGTAAGCAAAAAAAAGACAACAGAATGCTTTGTACAATACAGATGTGTTTTTGTTGTGAACATTAAAAAACAAACATTTTAAAATGTAAAATTTAAAAACCTTTCAAATATCACTATTTATCAACAGATCCCACAACCTATTTCATCTGTTTCTTCTCTATTCGTCTCTATTCAGGCCTCTTGCATCCATCACAAAAGCATCACTCATAACAGCCTTTGCAGCCTAAATATAAAAACTAGGGCTGCAACAACGAATCGATTAAATCGATAAAAATCGATTACTAAAAGAGTTGGCAACGAATTTCATATTCGATTCGTTGTGTCGGGCGACGCGGAGACATTTGATTATTAAAAAAATTTGAGCGCGGAGCGGAGTGAACACACTCGGTCTCTCTCGCGCACTGATGCTAGCAGATTTCGGCGCCTCATAGACAGGGAGGAGCAAAAGTAAAACAAAACGAGCGGATACATGGCGGGGGCTGTGAAATCCGCACGAACCAAGACATCCAAGGTATGGAAGCATTTCACACTAAATAAACAGAAAAAGTGCGTTAACTGCAAAATATTTAAAAGCGACATGGCATTGCACGGGAGCACCACGGCAATGATCCAGCACATGAAACGCAAACATGTGTGAGTCTGTGATGATGAGGAAAGTAGTTCAACAGCAGGTTAAGTCAATACAGAATCCTACTTTTGTTCCGTTTTGAAGTGAGGAACGTAATGTCCCATGTGCTGGTGTTTACTCGTTATCCAGCTTGACAAGCATGACAAGTTAGCGTTAGCTCGTTAATAACACTAGTAAAGCAGGGGTGATATAGCTACTGTGCACTTTGCATTGCAAGACTAAAGTCACGATTTTATTCACTCGAATTTTTTGGACCATTCATTTTTCAATCTGTTTAGCAACACTGGAAAAATAGCTTTTCTAATTAGTCATCTTGTCTCGTTTGCAGTCCAAATATCTAAAAAATCTTAAATCAAGATTACTGGACAAGAAAAATGGCATGAGAAAATTAAGTGATGCTTAAAACCTCTGTTTGAGATTTCTCACCCCATTGGCAGATAATTTTGCTTGTTATAAAGAAAAGAATCACTAAATTTTGAGGTGTTTTTTCAGAAAATAAGACATAATATCTTATGCTATTTCATGTTTCTAGTAAATGTATCCCTATTTAAGATTTTTTTGATATTTGAACTGACAACAGGACAAAACTACTAAGTTAGAAAAGCAATTTATGCAGTGTATATTCTATGCTTTGTCTCATATAGGTTATTATTGACCAATATATTTGTACTTTTTAATTTAATTTTAAAGTTCTTTTATAGCACTTGGTCATCTTAAGCTGTCTTTAAATGTGGTGTATAAATGAACCTTGCACTTACTACAATGATGGTAATAATTTAATGAATAAGCTTCAATTGAACTTGTTTGAGAGAGAGTTTGTGTGTGTGTGTCAGTGTGAGAGTTTGTGCATCTGCGAGTGTGTGCGTCTGCAGTGTAGTGTAGAGAACAAGTTCTGACATTCAAACAAATCCTGTTAAATGTTCTTATTTGTATTGTTCTTTATTTTTATAAATTATTTATTGTTCTGGCAGCTCAGGTGGCAGTTTATTTAAAAAAAACGTCCATATATTTGGCATATGTAAAGCATACATGTGTATGTTTTTGTGTTAGTCCATTTTTATTTTATTATTATTATAACAGCTCAGGGATGTTCAAGGACCAAAATGTATGTGTACCTTCTTTCTCTATTTTAGTTCTGTCGTTTAAATAAAGGTTTGGAAATTAATGCTTTTTTTATCCGATTCACCGATTAATCAAAAAAATGATATACAGATTAATCGATTATTAAAATAATCGTTACTTGCAGCCCTAATAAAAACCATATGTTCAACATAAATAACTGAAAGGTTTTAGCCTAGCTATTATTTTCACTCTGAACCAGATTCAATGTCCTTCAATTTATAGGCAAAACTTTCCTCTTAAAATAGTGGACACCATAAAGCTGTGCCTGTATTCATTATATAAAGGTATGCCCATTTTTTAAAGAAAGTAGAAAGAATAGCAATCCCTGAACACACCCTAAGGATTAAGGCACAAGGAAGACTCTTCTTTAGAAGAAGAAGAATCTTCTTTAAACGTAGAAGTCTTAACTGCAGAAAAAACTCTTCAAATGCTCTTTAAGAAGCAATTATCCACTGCAATGTTTAAATAATATGAGCTTTCATTAAGCTTTAAAAAGTGGACTAATAAAAAAGGCACAAACAAGATATAAAAGCTGACTGGTATTTTTCAAATTGCAATTTCATGCCATTTTCGCAGCAAACCTCAATAAGATGTTATTGAATTTATAAAGAGCACCTGAGACCCAATGACACACTCCAAACCAGCTCAAATGTGATAAAAACAAGGAAAGAATTTATATTACTCTAAAATCAACACAACCACGCCACTAAAATGACACTAATACATTTTAAGTTCATCTCCAAACATGATGACTGAAGCTATACACATCTATCCTCATAACAACTGTGAATACATTGTGGTTTCTATTATATATGAGTTTGAAAAAGAACACTAGAAAGACTTGAAAAAAAAGAACAATTAATGACTAAAATACTTTTTGGGTTTACAACTGCAAAAGTCTAGTGAGTAACTGTGGTGGTACTACAAAACAGTAATGGAATACACCAATGTTGACACTAAATGATTAAATTTTTCCCAGGTTTCGTTCAAGAATTGTGGACTAAAGCAGACATGCTGCACGCTCAGAATCTATCAACCAGTCATAGCTGGGGATCTTGGGAACGACGCTCACAGTGGGAAAATATTACACAATAGTCCAAACCTATCTAACATCACAAGATGCTGGATATCACAGCCATGTTCCTCTGTGGTATTTCTTTCAGTATGATCTGGATTCCCTCAAAGATCACTGATTCTTACTTTTCATCTTTAAAAAGGAAACATGAAAGTTCCTTCTTGCTGGTCTGAACCTCTATCTTTGGCTCAGTGCTGGACTCAGTGTCAGCAGGAGGAAACAGAAATGGTGGTCTGAATCAATAAGGGCAGGGCACGGTACATTTCAGCGAGGGAGACTGAAAGATGAAGAGACGTGAGGTTTATCACATCGAAAAAAAAATAGAGACCTCGTTTTCAGCTGCACCCCCATCGACCCAATAGAGGTAAACACAACCGGCTTTCATCATACCTCAACCAGACCAAACCAGACGGGCACAGCTGTGATTAAACACACTAAAGGTCACTGTGTTTTACTTCAATACAGCCACACTGCTGGTGCTAAAGCTTTGAAAGCGACATTGAACACAGCAGAATAACTCACCGGAAGCAATTACAAATGAGAAAAACGACAACACACATTTAATGTCGTGTTTTTAGCTCTCTCAAACAACACTATGGCTAACAATGTGCAATCATAGTGGTTTTAGTTGTAACTATGACGGTTGCTACTGATATGTAATGTATTTTATGGTGGGGTGTTAACAGCATTCTGTTAACAACATGGGTTACTGCAATGTTAGTATGCGTCTGCCAAATGCATTAATGTAAAAAATTTTTGGCTTTAAAGTAAAGTGGTTTATAATGGTATTTTACTAGAAATCATTACAATTTTCTTATGGTTTCTATTGGTGTTTTTAGCAGGAAAATATTGGTAGTAATAGTGTGATCTAATTAAATTACAAATGTTCTGCACAATTGTATCGTTCACAGATGACGTATTTTTGTAGGCTAACCCGGAAGTAAGTGCCTCCCTGGTTCCCTCGAGCAAAAGCCTATGCATTTTTCCCATAGACTTTTTGAAGATCGCAAAAAACAAGCTTATCTTTATTTTAAGTTCCGATAAAAATAAGGTTTATGATGTTTACACGTTTTGTGCATCAAGATAATCTTTACAAATAATACAACATTTGTTACTTTTGAAGCCGAAAACCAATCGGCAGAAGTAAAAAGCTAACACGTTACTATAAACAGACGACATTTAAGGTCGCTTAATATCAACGCCCCCACCACCAAGCCTCCTACAACTCCAAAATTAGTTCACTGGTAAGAAATTACTCAGTGAATGAATCCGGATTTACTTTTCGAGGGATTTGTGACCATGTTGGATTATTTGTGAGCTTTATACACCCAATGACATCTAACGTACCTGCCAAAGGAAGTAGTCACTTTTAGCAACTTGTTAGCAACCGCCGTTTTAAAGACACAATTAGGCTTTAAAAAATCCGAAGCGGGTTATAATTGGTGTGTTTTATGTCATAGAAAGTTTTGAAAATTTTTAGAGGTTTTGTTTACCACAGACCATATTTAAGACGTTTTACCAAAAACCCATTAAAAAAACTCATATGCTTTGGAGCGATGGAACCGGAGGTCCTAAAATGCTAACTCGCTTCCGGGTTTTGAATACAAAAATAGGTCTTCTCTCACCCTCCCTTTACTTTTAAGTATCGAATGGAGTGCAAATGTACTTGGTCAATATCATCGTCATATTTGGTCATTTTACAACACCGCTAAATTTAATCTAAAACCAGTAGCAGCAAAAACTCTAAATTAACTGAAAACATAACATTAACACAGGTAATGCAAGCACCTGTTTATTTGCACCTTCCAAAAATAAATGAGAAAGCCAGTATGGTTTATGACACCTTAGGATCTGCAATGTAAATCACTTTCACTTTGATCATGTGATATGTGCGATCTCATCTAACAGGTTTATCTTTCCATTTCAGTCAGGATTTTTTGCGTGCCTGTCTGTTGGACAGGATTGCGCTTAGAGAACATAAATAAGATTTGAACTTTTTTAACATATTGTTAAAAAAAAATCTTATGAGGTCCACTTGAGGGGGCAGTTTGTGTTTTGTTTTTGTTTGAAGATATACCGTAGCTGACCTTTTTGATAGGAAGAGCTATTAAACAGTAACATAAAGAACCAAACAAACACACACACACACAGATTTGTTTTTAAACGACACAAACAGATTTGTTACATTGTGGGGACTTTTATAGGAATAAAGATTTTTGTACAGCACCAAAAACTGTATGATGGATGGCGACTGTGAGTATGCATTTGGTTTGAGTAGGAAGGAGACAGACAAAAAAGGTCAAAAGTTAATACTTGTAAAGCAAATATGACAGGGTCACTGATTTTATAATTGGTTTGATTAGATAGTGACATGGACTTTTTCGATTGGTATTCTTCCAGTCAAAGACACATTAAGCAGCTTTTTTCTGCACGTTTAACAGCTCTGTTTTGATTTATTGTTGATCTTTTTATAAGAAGCACTTACTGTAGATCTATATCTCAAACAGATTGCCTCCCTCTCCGAGGATGTGCTAAATGCTACTTTTAATATTAACACCGTCTATTCCCTTGACCAACCCATGATGTGCTCCGTTAGAGTCCTCATAGAAGTTTTCTTTAGAAACTAAATATAAACATGAGAAAATATATCCAGGACTAAAAACTGGACGAAATATACAGCGAAAGTGAAATGTGTTTGTGTTGAACAGGCTATTTGAGTTTGGGACAAAGTTTCTGAAATGGTATCACTGATCGCTCGCTCAGAAAGCTTTATTCTCAACTACAGTTTCAAGAATCTGTTTTATTATCTCACTCTAAGAGACATCTTATTTTGTTGCACAAATCGACTCAATGCTTTAGCACCAGATAAGGAAAACGTTTCTGCTGTGTCTGGTGGGTCGAGAAGTCTCAACGTCAACAGTAATTAAAAGGCTCTAGGATCATTCACTGTTTGGATCCTCACAACAACTCCTAAAGCATCAAAGCATGATTCTTGCTGTAGAGGGCACTTGTTGACGTGATAATTTGCTAAAATCTGCTGTACAAATTTGATGAAGGCTACCATTGATACAAACACATTTAAATAGGATTCTAATAGACTTACAGATTATAGACTTCTATCTTGATTGTACTGTGTGTAACACTGCATTCACACTGCATAGAGAACTTTGAGGCAGCCATCTCTATCCAAACATGAAAAAGATCGAAACATTTCAATAAAATAAGAAAAACTAGAAAAAAGAAAGATTGCAAATTAAAGCAATACTTCACCCAAAAATATAACGAAAATGATGTCACAATTTACTCATCCTCATGTCATTACAAACTTGATTACTTACTTTCTTCTGTAGAACACAAAAGAAGATATTGTGAAAATCTTTGGTAACCAAACAACACTGGCTTCCATTGTAGAGACACTAAAAAACTGACATATTTCTCAAAATATCTATTCTTTTCTTACACAGAAGAAACAGGAATTCACAGGTTTAAAATAACCTGAGGATGAATAACCGTGTAGAAAAAAACACATATGCTGGTTTGGTAGGTTTTGAATCATGGTAGCTGGTTTAATCTGGTCTTTTGCTGGTTTAAGCAGGTCATGTCCTGGTTTAAGATGGTCCTAAGCTGGTTTAGGCCCAGTTTAAACCAGCACAAACCAGCTACCAGGCTTCAAAGCCTACCTAACCGGAACATGCAGTTTTCTTCAACAGGGAAATACATTTAGTTTTTTAGGTGAAGTATTTCTATAGGGCAAGGCTTAAACATGGAACAAATATATATTTACAAATAAATATTATTTCAGTAACAGGGGCTTTAATGTGCAGCATTGGGTTTTTAAGGATTCGAGGCAACATGTGATCTTGCATGGCTGTTATACCCTGCATAGAGAATGACAGAATGTCCCTGTTCAGAGACCTGAGGGGCTGCAACTGCTCCCACACTCCTCACACAGATGGTGCCTTTACATAACAGAGATGTTCATTACGTCCACATCGTTTCTCAGATGAGGCCAAACTTCCCACTGAAACCTCCAAATGGTTGCCTTTATTCTGGCGGCCTCATGCAAAAGTGTAACCCACATGAAAAGCATCTTCAGCTCATTCTTTGCAAATGAGGTTCTCCGCACAAGCTGTGTCCTTGATGTGACATTACAACAGTCAGCAGCGAACAACGTTTATCAGGTGACAGTCGCGCTCAAAGAGAAATGAAGGTGGTGAAAATCACTGGCCTCATTAAAGAGTTTGACCTGTTAGTAAAGATTCAGTGAAACAATCCTTCAGGACATCAATCAATACACCATCCGTAATGAAAAACACTCATGAGAAGAACAAGAGATTGTTCAGGGGTTTAAAAACATGCCAATACTGCTCTGATCACATGATATAATGCATTCTGTCAGAGAGTTATTGATCATCCTGTAACCTTCACAGCATCATAGGTCATTACACACGAGTCTACTGAGAACAAGCACACCGTAGGGATACGATCTAATAAGAGCAGAACTTTAACAGTTTCCTTATTTACAATTCAATATCTGAGTTGTAGATGTCATGTCTGCTGGAAGATTCTGCTCTGAAGCCGATCATTAGCCGGGTCAAGCTAGCCGTGGATCTTGAACAAGCTGTTTTAACAAGCTTCTGCTAGTCATGTTTTGTAGAAGCTGCATTCTGAAGCAGGGTAACCAACAGTGTAAACCATAAATTATCAGACATAAATAAAACAGGTGTAATTTTGTTTGTCTGTGAGTATACGGAGGGTCTTAACCTCATTAGCAAAAAGAGCAAAGCTTTCAAAAGAGCTTTTTAGAGAGTATGCACATTCATATTCATTTTATATGCACGATGCGAAAGACACACACACACTTTAGTAAGGAAAGTGAGCAAGAGACGAGAAAATTCACAGACAGACAGAAGCCAAGAGAGATTGATGGCTATATTTAAATGAACACAGCAAACTGACAGGAAACCAATGGAGTGAGACACATGGTGTGTCTTTTCAAAATCTAGCATAACACATAGCATGATGTTTATTGAGTTGGCTTGGATGTGAAATGTGATGTGATTTTTGATAAGGAAACGCGGTAAGTTTGAATGTTTATTGGTTTCTATGGTGCATTGTGGGACATTTAGGAAGCTAATCTATCAGTGCACTGGGTGAATTTCTAACAATGGCCTGATCAGTGCAGTCGCTGCGTCCAAAATCGCTTACTATGACAGTACGTACTGATTTAAATAAAGTACCTAACAATACGTTTTATATCAAATGTGTGGGGGTAGTATGAATATATTTCGGACGTATTGCATCTGCCATGTTTATGCTTTTTGACCTATGACATTTTAAAGGGATACTTCACGCTTCACTTTTGTTCTGATGAACACAGAGAAAGACATTTGGAAGATGCTTATAACCAAACAGATTTTGCCCCCCATTGACTACATTAATAGGAAAAAATACAATGGTAGTCAAAAGTGCCCCAGAAATGTTTGCTGTCCAAAATTCTTCAAAATATCTTCTTTTGTGTTCAACAGAACAAAAACAACTATACGTTTTCCTATTATGGAAGTCAATGTGGGGAAAGATCTGTTTGGTTATAAGCATTCTTCCAGATATCTTTCTCTGTGTTCATCTGAACAAATAAATGTTTAATCTTAACCGAGTATCCCTTTAACATCAACCTGTTCCTGGGAATCGGTACAAACATAATTTATTCTAGACAAATTCATTAATCTGTACTTACATTTAAAAAACAGACACCCGGTTAGAAGTTTTCAGCTATTTTATTTTATTTAATTTTGACACTTGCTCAGCTCCCGTTGAATCTAGGTATAGAGAAGTATCCATTCGATGCACATTCACAAATCTCGGCGGAAGCAGAAGACCATATGGGTATTTCCCGGCTAATGTTTTGTGCATACTGAGGTTTTCGGACATACAACTCATGACTCATCACCGCCTACTATAAAGTATGGACGTAGATGATTTTGGACTCACTGAATCTGTTTTCTACCACTATGCATACAGTTACTAAACACATTAATACACCCAATGAAAAATCCCCCTGGTTTTCAAATTGACGATCACATGATGCTCATTTCACAAACTTTCAGCTACAACCATACAAAGAAATAATTCCGTACAATCTTACCTTGTTTAAGAAGGGAATATCTGACTTGGAAGTAATCCTGGTAGAGCTGCAGAAGTCTCTTGGTGATGTGCAGAGCGCGATCCACTCTATTCCGAATCTATATGATGTGAAAAAAGTAAGATGCTGTCAGGAAAGCTAAAATGACTTTTTGTATTGAGAGTTCCTGCCAAACCTGAGTTCCTGTGAGGATAACAGTTATGAAGTAGAAAGATTAAGGTGTGAGAATAAATCGTAGTGAATATCTTTTCCAAACATCCTCTGGCTGGTAAATGTTGTGATTGTTTTTATACTATTACTGCAAGGCATTATAGGGATAACTGGCACCTAAAGAACAAAACATTGGTATAAGTACACGATCCTTCATTCTGAACTACAAGATGAGAGAAAGAAACCAAACGGAAACAGAGATAGTGTGAGGTGTTGCTTTGTCGGAAATGTATTCCCACAATAAAAATGATCTCTTAGCTGATGCTCAGCAGGGGTTTCTCAGCTGCCGTCCATCTGGTAAAGAAACATTTATATGCTCTCCTACTTGTAAGTCGCTTTGGATAAAAGCACTTGCCGAATGAATAAATGTAAATGTAGTAGGAATAAATGGCTTTGAACGCTAAATATAAGAGAGTTACAGAGTAAAAAAAGTAGGAGGTACTGTCAGGTGTTGTGTTAAAGCCTAGCAACAATGCAGAGTAAATGATATGTCGTTGACCTCACATGATACTGCTGTATCGATCGACTCTAACATAAAAATAAAGGCACTGAGGGCTGTGGAAATGATTCAAACTCCAATCAAATTAGGCAAACGGCTCAAACTGAAAATCGTGATGTGCTTTATTATTCTACAGTGCAGAGAGTTCAATCCGACGCTGGTGTCGACCGTTTTGTTTATAATGTTAACTTTAGCTAAAATCTAAAATGACGCCCTTGTTCTAACAGGATGTGACAAGCCACAAGCCTCGAAGCCACAAAAATTAGGTCTGGTTGAGACACGTGTTAAAAGCATTTGTATTCTACTCGTAGAATCATGATTTTGTTCATTAAACGCGGCGAACATCTTCTTTAGCCGTGTAAAGTAGTTCTATGAATATATAATGAGCACATTAGTGAATAGAATTTGGGGATATTACACTACCATTGGAGATTTCGATGATTTTAACCAGAAAACCCATCACGTCTCTTACAGTTTTTACACACTTAATCTTTGGTGTTTCGAGTCAGATCCGTGGGCGTGGCTTTTTGGTTTTGACTAAATACTTGCTGTTTCAAGTCTTACGTAACCCTTACCCTAACCCATGAATGAATGAGGCATCTATATAGCGCTTTATTTTGTATTGCTGTATACCCAAAGCGCTTTACAATCATATGAGGGAGTCTCTCCACACCCACCACCAGTGTGCTGCATCCACTTGGATGATGCAGCAGCCACAGTACAATGGCGCCAGTGCGCTCACCACACACCAGCTATAGGTGGAGAGGAGGGAGAGATAGAGCCAATCCAGAGGGTGGGGAATATTAGAAGGCCATGATTGACAAGGGCCATTGGATGGAATCTGGCCAGGACACTTGGGTTACACGCCTACTCTTTTAAGAGAAGTGCCATGGGATTTTTATGACCACAGGTAGTCAGGACCTCGGTTTAACGCCTCATCCGAAGAACAGAACCTAGACCGTAACCTGACTCTGACCATCTAAACTATTGTTTCCTTCTTAAAATAGGATTTATTGAGAGCCATTCATTTCCCGCACTGTGAGACTGTGCTAGCGGGGCAGTACCTATGACCTTTTCCCACTGAATAAAAGCAATAGTTTTTGCAAAAAGACGCTAGGTTTGTCGTCATACGCGTCTTCTGAACAAAGTTGCTAAAAGGCCTGCAAGGTAAAATGAATATAGTGGAAACACTCTACAGGCATAACAAAATCCACATTTTTCTCATGATTTTTACTTTAAAATGTTAAATTTAACAAATTCAAATTTGACAAGGTTATTCTTCATCTTATTCTTGGTTCCACATGTGTATTCCTGAACAAGCCAGAAAACAGCATGATTTTGAATTAAAGGACAATAATATACAGACAAAAACAAGGGGACAAAACCAAGATGGCCACCACATAACGGACTTGCCTAAAAGTCACCATGAAATGGAAGTTGCGATTTACTTCCTTTCCGGTTCGTGATGTATATCCGAGTGTAACAGCACCTGAAATCATTAATACATTTAGGGCGGGGCTTATTTTTACCCTTCCCATTTTGATTGGTTTGTTTGTTCAGTGACTGACACGGGGCCCGGAGGGCAAAAAACGTCCTAGTCATTGGACAGTCAGTAAAGTCCTACCCCTCTTTTGTTGTTTACGTCATGTGGTGAAGCTTTGTTGTTGAGAAAGGAAGAGCTTAATGTTTTTGATTAAAGATTACTACCGGGTTCCACAGACAAGGCTTAAGGCTAGTCCTAGACTAAAATGAAAGTTTAAGCTGTTCTAACAGAAAATAAATTGCCCTGATATATCTAAAAATTTTCTGTGTTTTTTCTCAAGATGCACACCAGTGCTGTTTTTATCGAAGACATTTTATTGAAAGCGACTTAAATATCCTAATTTAACCAAGGCATAATCCTGGCTTAAGCTAAACCTTGTCTGTGGAACCAGGCCTATAAATGCAAATTTTATAATAAAAATAATAGTGCGTACGGATAAATCATTTATAATAATCCCTGCAACACTGTGTAAAACACTTGGTCCTCTTTGATTTCATGGTGACTTTAAATGAACTTGAATAATTCTCAACCAGCAGGGCCTGAAGTGATATTGATGCATGTATATGAAGTAAATGTGTGTACTGCCATAAACTCAGAGTAATAACTTCACTCTCTCACACAATCTATCTTCTCCCTCCACACAGCCAAACCTTTATGATAAATGACTCTATAATGTGACTTATGGGGGTAGTGAGGGCCAACCGCTACAACCCACAGTGTGGGTATAAATGTTTTAGATTGAAGAAACGTTACAGTCAGCATGGCAGAGGGGATTAGATGTAAAGGAGAGAGATTCATTACACTAATATGAGAAGGAGTCTGGTCAAGGTCGCACATTTGGAGCCAATGAGGATGCATCAGGAAGTGTCTAATTTGACAGACAGAACAAAACATTACAGCAAATCATGTGATGAAATAAAACAAAGCACAAAACTGTAGGACACAGAATATTCCACTTCTACAAAGGCATGTAATGCAAGTAAAACATGTTTAACTTTACATGAAACTTTTTTAAAACATAACCGTACATAACTCTACATAAATAATTTAGGATGTGAAGCATAGTGGTAAAAGCATTATGCTATGGACCTACTTTTCATCAGCTGAATCTGGGGCACTAGTCAAGTTAAAAGGAATAATGTTTAGTGCCAAATACCAGCCCCTTTGGGCAAAAAACAGACAGGCCTCAATTAAAGCTCAAGATGAAAGGAAATGTTCACTTTTCAGCACAATTATAACCCCAAAACAAATACAAATTTAAATAAACGAAATTCACAAAATTTGCTTCATCCTCATCATAAATCTTGTTAAAGGAACAGTTAACAAATGAAAATTCTGTCATCATCTATTACACCCTAGTTGTTTCAAACCTATGGAAATATATTCCGGACATTATTAAAATGGAATTGCAAATTGTATTTGCAATTGCGTTTTCAATTTTTTCAGTTTTGCAATTGCAAATCGCGCATTCAGTTTGCATTTTCGTTTAAGCAAACGCACACTGACTGCCAAATTTCAAATGGAAAAGCAAAGTCCGTTTGCAACTGTGTTTCCCATATCTTACGAGTTTTGACCCCGTCATATTTAAATGGTAATTTCATTTACCACGTCTGTTTTTTCACTTTCTCAGCGTCGCGTGTGTAGCCAGCCAAAACTCAAATGGAATCGCAATTCCCTTAGTATTTCCATTTCCGATGCCTTACACGGAAACCTGTCAATCAGTGTCAAGGGTGGGATTATGCTATGCGGCGTGTTTGTGTTGGGAAGTGACGTCACTCACAGTCGACGGTCAAGAGGTGATGCCCTGAAGTACAGAGACGCCGAATTCGTTTAAACAACAATGGAGGTAGTTGGTGAAATTGTGGAGGAACTTATGATGCTCGCGCAGCAAGTTGAGAAATTGACTTCTCCATTACGAGATTAAATGAAAATTGTACATGTGAGAATTTGGGGTTTTGCCTGTGTCCACACATATTATGAGAAATGTATTTCAATAGTTATTGTACTTGAACTATGTCTAACCTTACTTGAGTTCAAGCGCTGACCAAGTTAACAGAATGTTCAGAACATCGTGCTGCCTTTTTCTAAAAATACTAATGTACTAATGAGGAGTTCTCAATACAAATGTACTTATAAGGAGTTCTAAGAACAAAGAACTAACCAACATGAACAATATTAATAGTTTTAATGACATAGCTACTTCCTCTTTTATGAATATAAATATTGGAACTATTTTTAATAAACTTTGCACTCTGACTGAACTGCACGCTGTGTCTGTGTCAATTCTTGGTCTCCAGGATCCTGCATCTCTGAAGGTTCAATTGACTAGACTAGACTCTTCAACCTTAAATAATACTCACCTAGACAAGGGGACAAAAAGTAATATTCTTACAGTACATAAAAAGGCCCGATCTTCTGATCAACACGTTTTACCTAAAACTATTGAACGCATGGCCCGCCAAATGCGGTCGACTGTGAGTGACGTCACTTCCCAACACAAACACGCCGCATAGCATAATCCCACCCTTGACACTGATTGACAGGTTTCCGTGTAATGCATCGGAAATGGAAATACTAAGGGAATTGCGATTCCATTTGAGTTTTGGCTGGCTACACACGCGATGCTGAGAAAGTGAAAAAACAGACGTGGTAATTGAAATTACCATTTAAATATGACGGGGTCAAAACTCGTAAGATATGGGAAACACAATTGCAATGGACTTTGCTTTTCCATTTGAAATTTGGCAGTCAGTGTGCGTTTGCTTAAACGAAAAGGCAAACGGTAATGCGCGATTTGCAATTGCGTTTGGATTATGTCACATTTTATGCGTCCACAAATTGAAAACGCAATTGCAAATACAATTTGCAATTCCATTTTAATAATGTCCGGAATATCATTCCATACAAACCTGTATACATTCCTTTATGTATAACTCAAAACAAAACGAAACACTTCTGGGGCACCATTGACTACCAGTGAATAGTGCACCAGAACTGTTTGGTTACAAACACTCTTCAAAATATCTGTTTTTGTATTCAGCAACAAAACAAAATGTGAACAACTTGAGAGTGAGTAAATGAAGAGAGAATCTTCCTTTTTGGGTGTACTAGTCAAGTCAAGTCAACTTTATTTATATAGCGCTTTATACAATTTTCATAGTTACAAAGCAGCTGTACATAAAACATATTGACTATAAGGAAAACATTTAAAACACACATTTAAGATAAGGGAGAGAGAAACATTCAAATATTAAACGGACTAAGAATTCAAATATGTAATATTAATTAAGTAAAACTTGAAAATAAATTAATAACCATCCCTTAAAGGCCTTCTCTGGCATGTTGAATAGTGAATGACACAAGCTCTCGTATTTCTAAATATGTCTTTATAGACTTGTGTATCGAAACTTAGACCTTACTGCCCTGTGTGGATGAAAATACAGAGCAAGAGAGACCTGCAGCTTAAAGCGGGCGTAACACACAGGTTTTCTGCAAATCTCATATTAATCTTGAGTAACTATGGAGTAGTATTGGATCATTCGTATCTTCAAAGAGTATTTAGTTTGATCATATTTATAAAAGATAGATACGAAGCAAGTGTGCGCACAGGAATAGAGAGAGAGAGAGAGAGAGAGAGAGAGAGCGACAGAGAGACGAAATCAAAGTGTTTAAGGAAATAATCATTCTTATCTAAATTCTTTAAATTAGTTACCACTTGACTAAATACAGATAAACTTAATTATCTCTGTACTTATCCCTGTGGATTTATCAAATTAGAAACCAGCACATCAGCTTCTCTCATAAAGATGAGCAAAAATTTATGATTTCCGAGTAACAGTTACTAAAGTTTTAGGCGTGAGGTAATCGTATTGCTGAGATAACAGTATCCGTAACAGCGCCGCTGTTCAACATCAATGCTACACGTTCATTTTCAGGAAGCTGCATTTATGAATATTAAAGCCCCACTCATATCTCAGAGGGGGGGATTTTGTCTCCACTACCCACAGCAGGATCACCAGAGGGGGGCGTGAAAATGAGTGTAAGAGGAAGGATAAACTTCACTTGTTCCCATTTTGTAGCCGAATCCATTCCAGAGGAACAGTTTGATTAAAAAAGAGTGTTGACATGAAAAGAATTTCTTTGGAATAAATTAAACCCTTCAACATGTCTTGAATATAGGAAATGCTGGGGAAATTCTTTAGCTAAATTAGTACTTACATAGTTTTGTTAGTTTAAATAATTTAAAATAGTTGGTAAAATCATGTACACAGAAATATCAAACAGCTGGTTCTAAGAGGACCTAAGAAATGTATGCTTCTTATTATAAAGCTAAAATTAGTATAAAAAAATATAACAAAAAATGTGACGCGGGAGGAAATGTATCCCTCTAGTTACATGTTAAATTGTACATTGCACAAGACAAAAGTAAATATTTGCTTCTATTTGTTGTAGTGAGCTGAATTAAAACTAATAACATTAAAAACAGTGAAAAAAACATGAGGCTTATATCCTTCTTTACAAATTAAAAAAACACTGAAATGCATTAAAGATAAACCCTGAATCTATACAACAAAACTACGCTACTAAAACAGATTAAATGGAATGAAAAATGGGACATGAACTGGAGTAATGTACCTGTCATATCTTTTAGATGAGTTGTGACAGAATTTTCAACACAATCCCTATTACACAAAGGCAACAAATGACTCAACTAAAGCAATTTAGCATGCAGTGTGTTCTGTGTCACTGTCAGAGTTTACATTTTTGTTACCATGGTCTGTTTGAACACTTTGTTTGAATTGTATGGTAGGTGTGCATTAAAACCGTTTGATGCAAAGGTAGTTCCATTCAGTTTGTTTGACTTGTGGTTTTTGGCCTCCACATCGTGCATTAAAATCCTTTAATTCACAGCTAGCTATGTATTATCCCTTACTAAAAGCATATATATTAAGTGCTGCAACCAAAAATGAATGCTGCTGTCCATGGTGCTGAAACAAACAACAACCCCCATTACACTGTCATTACACTGAAGTTGGTAGAAAAACAGCCCAGGGGGAAAAAAACGTTTTAACTGTGTCTCAAAACTGCCTTTTAAATAAATTAACATAAACGTTTTTTACTTCTTCTCAAATTTTTGTCTTCCATCTATGAAACTCCAATATCTCAGTCATACACGACACCTTAAAGTGGTGATGGGACGGTTAAAACAAAATGTCACAGATGACTATTTACACATGTAAATAGATCCACCACATTCTGCCAAAGCTAACACCCAAACCTGAAACATGCCCTCCTAAAATGCAAATCATCCATTTTATCTCCACACATCCCTTAACTTGTATGTTAACAAACTGCAACTCCAAAAATTGGGAATACCCTTACAAACGGCATCAGAATCTTATATTTGAAGTTTACTTTAACAAAGATTTTACTATGTCGTTATGGTTTATGCATCACAAATATAGTTGTTGTTAAAGGGACAATTCATCCCCCAATTTGTTTTCATCATCAATTCAGCTTCACGTCATTCCAATCCTGCATGACTTTCTAAAGAACACAAAAGAAGATGTTCAAAAAATTTCAACAAAACAACTTTGGCCCCCACTGACTTCCATTGTATATGCACAAAACAATTTTCTCAAAATATCTTTGTGTTCTGCGGAGGATAAAGTAATTTGCAAGTTTTAGATATAGGGTAAAGTACTCAAGATATCATTTAAATTTTTGGGTGAACTGTCCCTTTAAGTTCACAAATCGAAGCATTGAGCGTTTGTATGCGTTTCGGGTAGGGATAATGTAGAGGTTAAAAAACAAGGTTTGAAAATTAAGGTGCAATAAACATTGACTTAATTTGTTGACTAAACTTTGACTAAACTTCTAGAAACGCAATACTTAGATTTCAAAATAAATGTTACAAGCCATTTAACTCTTTCCTTTCAATACCCTAAAGTACTCATCTGCTCAACATACTGTTTTCAGACATTGCATATCTAAACAACACTCTTGATTCTCAACTTTTGACATGGCTGGTTTATCAGCACAGTGAGACAAGAGCACTGAGACCATGGAAGTAGATGTGAGAGCGAATGTGAGGTGTAAAGATGATGTGAAATGAAGTGAAAAGGACAAAGGCGCTTATTTCATTCACGCATATGAAACTCTCTGAACAAGAACAGGCAGGGAATGCATTTAGATTCCCATCCCATCAATATCTTCACACCCTCTTACCCCATGTGAAATTTAAAACCTATTCTGATGAAATAATGAGGCAGAGATGGAATCTCCCAGAAGGGAGGCATAAACCTGTTTGCCATTAAAAAGAAAAATTAGCTATTTCCATGATACATCAGAACACTAAAATCCATAAATATGACATGTACAACACATGTTCAGTCTTGAGGGAGTTGTGGGATTTATTTAACTGAATAAAAAACATCAATGAAATGTCCTTGAGGGCAGCTGTGACTCCTCCCACATTGAGGCTCATTTCTGCTGATGGCAAAGAAAAGAGAGAGCAGTTTATCATGCGAGTAACTATAAATGCAGAGCAGACACACATCTCCCCCTACAGTTCGGAAGTTACATTGGTATTCAAGAGAACAATGAACAGAGAGTCTCACAAAGCCCAGGTTAACCTGATCGCTTGCTGTAAACTTCAGGATCAAAGCACGCATGTTAGCTTTTTACCCCTTGCATTAAGATTCAAAACTGATAAATATTGAGTTCATTTGTAAAGATTATCTTGACAGACAAAACGTGTAAGTATAATAGACCTTTGTTTTTCACAGAACTTATTCGCGGCGACCTGCCAAAAGCAAATGAGAAAAATCCATTCTGGTCGAGGGAACCAGTGCGCCGCTAACTTACATTTGCATTTATTAATTTGGCTTTTATCCAAAGCGTAATTGGGAAGTCAAATAAATGCAGAACAGGTATGTTTGAGCTGTTTTTTGAAAGTTGTTAAGGATGCTGCAGCTCGGGTGGAGGCCGGGTTGGCCATCCCTGCGGCACTTTAAATACATCTTTTGCAAACCGAATGATCTTTAGTGTAACGCTTATCAGATTAATCGCCAGCTGATGATAGAGCAGCTTTATGATATGTGCACGCAACCCTTTGCAGATTGTTTTTAAATAAATAAAAATATGATTCACTGCATCTTTATATAGCACACAATCGACATTATGTAAAGACATTGAAAACATCCATTATTTTCAAATAGCTCATTGGTTTACGGTCACAACAACTGAATCAATAAAGTTGCTAAATATCCGTCGTCAAGTATTAAAATCCTTATCTATTCCTCTATGAAGTAGTGGACAGAATGCTGATGTAGTTTTTAAGAGCTGTCAGTGTGCAAGTTCACATTCTGCTTTAAACGAATAACTTGCAGAAATGCGTTTGTTAACATTGAACCGGAAGTTTTTCCCATCTTTCGCGAAAAGCGTCATAAGACGTCGGAATAAGTTCGATAGTAAATGTTTGACAGGAGGAAAGACGATTGTTTTCAGAGATATTGTGTTTGTTTCACTTGAGCCTGCAATTCATCGGTCAGCAGGATTATCACACACGGACACTTGACACTCATTCATTATTCATTAGTTGGACATAATACAGTGTAAGCAGAATATACGACATAACACGAAGACAAGGAAGAGATTTTTTCAGCAAGACACTATGAAACCACCAGACTCTACATCTGTATCAAATGCTTTCATTCATCACCAGTAAAACAGATTAACATGCGTGTTCTTTCACGACAACAGCACCCAAAAAACTCGCTTTATACTCACACAACATGATAAAACTTGGGCTAATAGTATCAATAGAACTGGCTGCGAGAGCAACAGTGGAGTCAAATAGGCCTGGGAATAGTAAAACTGTTCCTGAATCAGAAAGTAATGGTCACAGATAGCGTTACCTGTTACCCAGAATCCCTCGGGCTTTCCTCATTACAGAGACATAAAGCAACACTACAGAACCCTTAACAAACAAATCCATTGACCGAGTCTCTGCCCGGGTCAATATTTTTGTCGGTTGAATCAGATGCATCGATCCACAACCTCTTATCAAGTGAACTGCTTAAATGAGGGCTGACAAACCAGTGAACTGATAAAAGCCTTCTTATAGATGGGAACAGCTGACAGGCAGGAGTCACTGTACTGTGACCTCACAAAACACCACTGAACATACAAGATGCACAAACTGATACAGAAACATAATATCATAATACAACGTTTTAAAGTTGTGACTAATACTAGTTCGTTGTGAAAGTGTTGACCTCACTGCCTTAAATACTAAAAAACTGGATCTGTTTTAAATGAGAAAAGATGATAGATGAATGTGACATCAGAGGTGATATGTGCTTTGTGAACGGGACACTGAACTCATCTCAGAGATGCTCCACAGACACTCTCCTCTTCTTTCACAGTAACTCAAACACGTTTCCTCATGACAGTCTGATGACTGATCTTCAGTTCAGCAGCTTTTATCTCATCATTTCCACAAACACTCATGATTTCCCTGGATGAAACCACTCTTAGAAATAAAGCACCCAGACAGGTTAAAAATGAACAATCCCTGGGTCTCTAGTGGCTTTGAGATCTTATGTGTACTTCAGTCATATTTACACAGACATTCAGATGAAATCCGAACAGGCTTTGAGATGCTAGCATTACTAGCATTAGCAAGAAGGACTTTATCAGATCATTTAAATATATCACTGCTTCCTTCCACTTAATAGCAATATTTTGAACAAAACAGAAGTTTAGTCTTACCCAAGTCTTAGAGAGACACTGCAAACAAGGATGATCCTAAAATTGTTTGGGCCGAGGAAATGCTCTGCACCAATTAATTACCATGATTTTCTCCTCTGGTTGTCAAGGCAACAGAAGGTTTAAGCCTTCAATGCTGTTTGTGCTGCTGACAGTCTGCCATTAAATAAAAGCAGTCGCTATTAGTAATGGAGGGATACACTGTAATTATAAGTCTTTATTTGTTCCCTGTGGTCTATCGGGGGAACTGACCCTCAGATGCCGCCGGGAAGGATTTAAGGCTATGAGGTAAAAATGTTAATGGAGTTTATTACAGATCAGATGATAGCAAGCTGTCAACATAATATTCATCTAGTTAAATCTAGACAAGATGAATTCCTCAAGTCTTTCTGGGATATTTCTTTCTTTTGTTCTATGCATTTCATTCTCTCTCAAAAATCTAAGAAGCTGAGATTGTCATTCTGCCATCATTGCATATGTCACCCTGGACAAAAGAAGTTGTTAATCACAGGCGCTTTAGCAGGCCAATGCTAGGAAGAATCAGGTTTGTTTTTAAAGCTCTCTATTGACTTACTGCTGCAATGACGTTTTAAGGACACTGAAGAATATGAACCCGAAAGCTAAAATTCTAAGCTTTACATTGATACTACACTTGAGTGGGTACTTCCCAAAGAGCAGGCAGCAGTGAACCAAGTTTGTAAGCGTGTTTCTGGCCATTTTTGTTAGCGATTTTGCTGCATCCACCCACAAAAATAAAGTTTTGAGGTATTTACAGTAGGAAATTTACAAAATATCTTTCTGGAACGTAATCTTTACTTTCGCTTTGATATCCTAATGATTTTGGGTCGATCATCTGACCCATCGAATGTATTTTTGGCTAATACTACGGTTTTAAGACTGGTTTTGTGATCCAGGGTCACATATGGAATGGCTTATCTCTTTCATTGTATTGTTTGAAGGATTTCACAATAGTCTATTTAACATAAAGAAGGTATTAGGTGTTTTAAGTCTTTAAATATTTTCTGTTAATTATTATTAATATACATTGTCTCGATGTAAAAAGCTGATTCTTTTTCTTTTGCATTGATGTTAAAGCTGATTCAAATCTAACTCAAACCACAACCATCCCTCCGTCACGGAACATCAATATCACAACAATCAATTGTTGAAAATGTTAAGATTTTGTATGGAATACATAATAATAATAATAATATAGTGAAAACAGAATAACTCCAACAGAAACGAAGTTCATCTTTTCTCATACAAAACATAGAATCGCCTCAGGTCTAATTACTTCAACAACTTTCCTTCAATTACAGATTAAATAATTTTTAACCAGTTACAGCACAGAAGTTTGTCATATACTGTATATTCATACTGCACAACCAGTGATTAAAACCAGGATGGATGGATGGATTGATGGAACCTGAACAGATTTTTTTTTTTACATTTCATTATATTTTACTATTGCAACATGAAAAGAAGATTCTGCCTTCACAGCTCACAATAAGATCCCAATGGAACACACATGCCCTGTGTGCCATCTTAATGTGACACATCAACTCGGAGCACAAAGGTGCCACATATCCTACACAAGTGTTTCTTTCAAATCCTCCTCCCTCTTCAAAATTCTCCAAATGTCATGAAAAGTACAATAAGACACGGTCAACAGATTTAAATGCCTTCCCACCCACCACTGCATGTCTACATAAAACCTCCATTAAATTTTTCTTTCAAAGATTGACATACAAACACCGGTTCAGTTTCCAAGACACCCACAAAGTCTGTTTCCATGGTGTTGGGTGAAGGACATTTATAAAGTGGTTTGATGTTGAAAAAAACAATACAATTATATAAAAATCATTTCAGTTCAAGTCAAAAGCTTTGTTTGATTCAGTTCACTGAACAAACTCCCTCATACTCTATGTGAGAAATCAGTAAAAAAACGGAAGTTTCTATGTTCTTATTCAAAAGTTGACTGATATGGATTCTTATTTTAATGTTGTTGTTTTGGCTTCTGTAGCTCTATATTGAAAACAGGAAATCATGTGGAGGGAGAGTGGAAAAAATGGAATAGGAGACAGGAATGGAGGACAAATTGGGAATCAAACCCGGGTCAACAAGGGCACCATTGCGCACTATGTAATGTACATTTTAAAAACTTTAAATTCTGATATATTAATTCTGACATGAAGTTTGACCAGAATTTTTTTACCAGACGTAATTCAATTTACATTTCTTTGCCTCTTTTTCTGTTTGGAATTTGTGACGTTACATGCCAGATTCAAGTTGACTATTAAGATGGATTTTCACACAAATAACTACTTTAAGGGACAGATCACCCAAAATGATCATTTACTCACCCTCATGTCATTCCAAACCTGAATTAATGTCTTTGTTCTGCTGAACATGGAAGTAGATGTTTTGAAGAATGTGTGAAACCAAACAGTTCCTGGGCACCTGACTACTGCAGTTTTTTTCTGGTATGGTAGCCAATTGTGTCCCCGAAGTGTCTGGCTACAAATGTTCTTCCAAATATCTTCCAAATTTTCCAAACTATGCTTTAAGGCACATGTTGATTTTGTCACATATGCCGTAAAGGCCAGAGAATTACAACTCTAAAAGTTTAGCCTACAGCGGCCGTCATTACCTTCACCCAAATATTGTTTTCATGCACATGATGGGTTTATTTTATGTCACAGACTAAGTAAACAGGGTTATATTATGCCGTCTGTTTTTATTAGGTGGCCGAGCAGCTGTAATTTTGCTGCATCCCATAATGTAATTCTGCATTCTTTGCATTCCCCATTCCATCACACGCATAACCACAATGAGGGTATTTCAAACCAACCTCGGAAAAGTTATCAAGTCACATCAAAGTGTTCTCTTCAAGCAAGGTTACATTATGAGGTCAGATCATGATGAATAATGCATGAAAATAAAGAATCTGCTATTTTCTTTTTTGCTGTGGCATGAACAAACAAAATCAAGATGTTCATTGCGGTAAAAGGAGTTGTTATTGTATTCCCAGATGGACATAGAGACAAAAGTGCAAAGAATGTTAAATTCTGACAGTTTCTTTCCGAGCAGTTGAATGATGATACCGGAGCGCCTGAGGCTTCCATAAGTTTTCGGATTGTGATGAGTTATTGTGTTATGGGAGGTGATTTGTAAGAACAGTTTTTGCTGAGATAGGCTTGGACAGACCGACAGAATCAGAATCTGCAAGTGATAGCAAAATACTCAACTATATGAGTTTAGGATTTTGGCCCAGCTTATGTAATGTTCGGTAAACGGTCTATTTGCATACACAGAACAACACCACATCATAATCACTGAAGGCTTTTTTAAACCTGAACAAATTAATTAAAATTAATACAGTATGTCTAAATCACATCATACCTAACAAATCTCAAAATGCTAAAATTATTCTAATAGTCAGTTGACGTCACACCATTAGTTGTTCAAATGTTCAAGTACATACAACGAAATACAGTTTTTCAGTCAGATGGGTCACAGCCTGACTCAGAGACCCTCCACACAAACCTATTGGACCATGAAAGAAAAAACACTTCAGCTGTTCTTTAACACATAAGGACCATGAGCTTTTATCTATGTGCACTTCATTCAGTTTGGATTTGCTTTAAGAGCACTAAAGCTCAGATGTCCGAGGGAAGACAGATAATAGATCAACCCAAAGCTCTCAGTGAAGACAGCTGCTAACCTACAGTTCCTCTAAAGATGTAGATCTGAAGCATCCCTGGGTGTCTCACCCTTTACAAGAGTTAAAGGAACAGTTCACCCAAAATTGAAAATTCTGTCACCATTTATATGCCATGAAGTTGTTCCAAACCAGTATACAATTTTTTGTTCTGATGAACACAAATAAAGATGTTTGGAAGAATGTAATCAATTTTCGGTTATGGAACATCCTTCACTACCATAGTAGAAAAAATATATATTTTGTTCTGTTGAACACAAAATGAGATATTTTGACGAATTTAGGAGAGCAAACCGTTCAGGGGCACCTTTAACTATGTTCATACTATGGTAGTCAATGACGTCATAGACCCTTAAAAAATTCTAACATCCTTCCAAATACAGTACATTCCTTGGTGTTCAGCAGAGCAAAGTCATTTATACAGGTTTGATAAAAGCTTGAGTAAATGATGACAGAATTTTCAATTAAGTGTTAATGCAGTACATAAAGCATATCATTTATCTATGAGAACAAATTTATTGAGGCAGGTACCACCAAAGAACTTTTGAACTCTTGAACACCAATCGTTTTGTTAACATTTACCTTTCACTTATAATATGTCTGAATGGGATGCCATGACACTTTTGATTTAATGGCAAATGATAGTTCTCAACATTTAATATGCGATGCAGCAGTACTTCACAATTGTAATTTACTGAAAGAGCTCTGCTCAGCGAATTGTTTGCAAGCCTCAGCCAAAAAGACACGCCCACAGATCAACAACCAGCTGACAAAAACATAAAGCAAGCTTTTTTTGCTGATATAGTCATAACCACCCCTGTCTCTTCAGTACTTTCCATTGAGTCATCATTGATCAATGCTTCAGGTTTTATTATTAAATACAGTAAGTTTAAAAACTGAGGTAGTACTTTGTCTTTCAGCCTCCTCTTCAGTGTTGACAGATTTTGATGAAACTCACACAATTTCTCCTCTCCTCTACAGGCAATAGATTCAATGTCGCTCTCTTCATGTAGGACAGAATCTTTTCCTGGTATTCTGATCTAAGCTATGCACTCAAAACCTCTCATTTTTTTATAAGCTTTTTGATATTTATAAACCTGTAATGTTTCTTCTATTGCTGACTACATACATCTTTGTGTTATTGACATCCCCAATCTAAAACAGCTGAAATGTTCAATATACAATGCCAAATATTTTCCTGACTTGCATGATATCACTTTCTAACAATGAGTGTTGTTTAAGTAAATTGCCAAATGAATCATTAGTCTTTGAGCTGTAGGTGTCCTGTAAACTCTAAAAAATGTTGGGTTACTTCGCTACCCCATAGTCGGGTCAAATATATTGGGGCGTTCTTTCAGGTTATTCCTGACGTTTATTGGGTTATTTCTGTAATTTAATCTGCGAGAAAGGTTATTTAAACGGTCGACCAGTGCCACTGCTGAGAGACGAGAGGTAAGTTAATATTAATAATTTGTACTGTAAATGTGGGTGTGTATATACAGTATTTGTGTATGCAATGTTTGGTTACTGCTTTTTTACAAATATACATCTTTGAAATTTTTTATGTCTGTTTTATATTCTGCATTACCGTCGACGCCAACACTTGCTCTCTCACCAACCTATATCAAACATATACAAATTATTGGTTTAGCCACGCGCTTTGTTTTTCTTTGTCCTGAAACAAATTTAATCAAAGATTGTTGGGGGAATTAGATTTTAGATCCGTCCAGTGCTGCGAGCGTATGTAGCGTATGCAGAGATGTTTAATATAACACCTCATTGTAAACATATAGTGATAGCAATAAACATTAAGATATTATCTAAAAACATGTTCCTGTAGGCTTCCATGCGTTTAATCTGATGTGCATAAGAAAACATTACAGGACACTCCAAACACTACGGTTTAATCTGTTTATAGCTGGTTGGCTTATATTGGTTGTGAAGCGACTAGATGATTTTGATATATGGGGCTATATTTTAGGTACACAATTCTTAAAGTAATAAATACTGTAGTGACATACAGTTATATACCACTGAAAAGATCAGTGTTTCAACATGATATTAAATTAATCCAAATTGAATAAATACTGTAGGAAATATTTTACAATTGATCAACTTCATAGACTTGTTAATAATACAGAAAAAATTAGTGAGTGAAAATAGAAATACACGTTTATTTAAATACAGTCAGATGTGCGTGTAACATTATGAGTAGGGCCAGGTGTAATTTGCTAACTTCATGAAGTAAAATGCTAATTCCTCGTTTAATACTGTATGCATATTAGTCTTATACATTGCATAGAGCATAATAAGTTATACATTTGTCACTGTAATTTATAAACTGTGTACAAACTATCTAATTAACACACAAGAGTTGAGCATGTGCAAACGATCATGACTGATGGGCAATTTTTCAGAAATCTCCAGAGCTTTCTGTGTGGGCTGGCTTATGAGCAATGACGTAAACACAAAGCACAAATAAATCCGAGACATTGGTCATATGCAATTAGCATAAAGACCACATTATAGATATCAGCAATATCTGCAATAATTTCTATACACTATAACAACAAAAAGGTGCACATTTTTCAACTATTTATTCAACTATAGATGAAACACCTCTGCAAGGCATAAGATAACCACAAAAGCAGAAACTAATAAAAAAAAATTGTACTATGTGGATTTGGTGACAATACTAAAAAATCTAATTCGCACAGCAGTTCAGCACCACGGACAGCAGACAAAAATGTACATATAAGTTTTTAGCTTTTACATTTTTTATTGATTTGTACTTTGTATTTTTAACAGTATACTGTAAATCGGTCTTTATTAATTTTACTTATGTAAAATTACATTCTTATAATATAACTAGGATATGATTAATGTACTAGAAAAATAAAGTTGAAGTTAAACACAGGTTTGCTGAATTGGTCCTGTTGTTGTGTTTATTGTACGGCTTAACCATCAAGGCTTCTCTAACATCTACCTTTTAAAATCATGAATAATTTATTTTCATATTCAGTCAGACGAAAGTTATAAATCATTTCACCTCTACATAATCTGCGACAAACATGCCTACTATACAGCAAGTCAGCGATAAGCTGGTGTAAACACTTCCAACATGAGATATCTGAAATTAATTGCTTGAGAAAAACGTTTCATCGAAGTTCGCGTAGCAATGAGCTGTTGTCAAGAATATAGTGAATGTGTGATTAGAATTGTTTCACTAAGAAGGTTGTAATGATTGAAATATACAATAAGAATCATATGTATATATATATACTGTAGGCAGGACAGTGGACACAAAGGTCTTTTGTTCTCAATCACAGATCAGTCACTGATGCAGGACTTCTCTCTTCACTAAATCAAGCTGCAAATGCTCAGCTTTGACACGTTTTCCATTTCCACTTCCATCTTCTATTTCTGGCATGCATAAAACATAAGTGGGGCACATTTCTTTTTCAAAGATGTGAAATATGAAATGGCACACTCACACAGGGAATTCAATACCATGAACAGCCTGATATCTGATTTTCACTCCGGGGGCAGTGACCAGTTACAAGGTGTTCACAAATGACTGAAATTTGCTCATTTGTAACAAATAAGATTTTAAATTAACACGTATGCTTTTGTCAGACACTTTTATCCAAAGCAATTTACAGTGTAAGCTATACATTTTATATTAATGTGATCCCTGGGAGGATTTGAGAGAAGAATTTGGTGAACTCACAAACCACGTGACAATTTAGTTTAATTACAATTACAACTTGAATAAAAATACCACTTTAACTATAGAGTACATTATGAATAGAACTCATGATTTATGAAATATATATTTCTATAAACAACAATGTGCTGGATGTATATACAACATATACAACCTCTCAATATTTCGAGTGTTCATTATGAATGTTCATTATGAATTCAGTGAATAACTTGTGTTTGTAAGTGTGTGTGTGAAAAATAAAAGCATTTATTTACTTTCGCAAATCTAAAAATGTATAAGTTGAATCAACTTTCTGCATTTGCACTATACCCTTGCAGAACAATCCAAGGAGCCTTCGACCTCCGTGGCCATTGGCAAGAGTAACTTGAGTTGATGTAGTTCATCCCCATGTTTTTAATGACATACGACTCACATTGACAGGAATATCCGATCTGCCTGCTAACATAGCAAATGCAACACTACATATCCGATTCAAACCAGATTTATTTCACATATGAATGAAGCCTGAAACTGTTCCGAGAATCGGCTTACATGTTTGTGGGTCATATCTGATCTACTGTATTCATTTGTGTAGCAATTCACTTTTTAGCCCAGGATGAGCACACTAAGTTAGTCCTACACATGTAATATAAAAGTAAAAAGTTGAAAGCAGCTCTATAAAATGGTAAAAATCAATTAATACAATATAAAGATATCACCTCACACTCTTCTTCTTTTGAGAGCGAGAGTTTTGTTTGCTTGAAGTTATGCATTCTGAGGTTAAGAGGACAATCCACCCAAAAATGAAAATTCTGTCATGATTTACTCACCCTTATGTTATTCTTTCCGCAGAAAACAAAAAATATATTTTGAGAACGCTGGTAACCAAACAACACTGACACCCATTGACTTCTATTGTGTGGTCCCAAAGACATTTATCAACTTTTTTTATCTACAGAGAAAGGAAAGTTTTACAGGTTGTGAATGACATGTGGGTAAACTACATAAATAAAAATGCTTTTAATACCCCATGTTCACCTTCACTTTCATTATTTCAAGCTTAGTTATGACATACTATATAACAAGAAAGGATGGATGCCTCAAAGATTTTAATGTAGTCCAACATCCTTGACTTTGAAAAATGTGTGCAATGAACTGCTTCTAAACATTTAAGTCTGGTCATGACCTTAAGACTATTTTGTTGAGAGTGTGAGAAATAAGAAGTTCTTGACATCTTGAAGTGCTTTGTTGAAAATGTAAGAACACTGTGTACCTGATAATTGAGTATGAAATAAAAAATCTACTTTAGTTGTACTTATCATATAAACGAGAAACTTGCTTTAAAGCAAACTCCAAACAGATGCTTAAGTTAAAGCAAGATAAACTTGAGCTTGAGCTCCAGCAGAAAGTAAATATAAATCAGCAGCACATAATCAATACATTTAAATGAGCTCGGGTGTTGAGGTCATCCAAACCGCATCTTATTTGACACCCACAGCTGCTCAGACCTGCTGAGTGGAGCTTACGGTTCCGCTGGTTTTATGTTCCCTAGTACATTAAGACTGTTTGCACAACTGCTTTGAGTACATCGCAATAAAATAAAATCACTTTGGGAAGATGCAGAGGGCCATGAAAAGAAAATCTTCCTCAGCGGAGGTAATCTCGCAGAAGCCATTGAACAAGCAACTGTACCTTCAACAAAAAATGTATTTGCAGACTGTCCATAAAAGCCATAATGAAGCCTCTTTTAATGATTCCATGTTACTGTTGCCAATAGTAACGGTTTGAAATATGGCAATAGAGACAGAAGCAGATAGAGCTGAAGAGTTTGGAGAGGTCGGAGTCTTAAAACAGGACAGTAAATAATGTCCTTGAAAACCTCTTACTGTCTTGATCTTCACACTCAAGATGAACACTCTCAGAGAAAGACTCAGAAAGACTAATGGAGACCTTGTGCAAAAACAACAGTTTTATCTTCAAATCTGAAAAGAAATGTTACATTTTTTTAAATTTCTTTTGTTTTCTTTGTTAAAACTTTCGGCAAATCTGAGCAGAGAGGATGAACTCTTTGACTAATCTTTTGAGATCTTCTTAGACTAAAATGCAAAACCTGTTTTTCTGACATTTCAGACCCAACTCAGATTTTGCAGAGTTTTGGGGGGAATTCTGCGGCCAAAAATGCTTGATTTTGGGCTGCTTTATTCAAATTTTGCGATCAAAATTGCAGTTTTGGGAAACAAGTTATAAATACTACTTGAATTGGCAAGTAGGGTTCTTCTTTAAAACTACCACCTGTGAACCCTTATTTATTCATTTTCTATGATTAGAAGGCATGCAGCAGACTCAAACTGATGTCTGGAAACCTTGGGCGCTTTAAGTCTCCGTTTTCGTTTAGTTTAATCCTGCTTCATGTTTATTGTTGTGGAAATGTCCCTGTGATAACAGACCAGTGTGCGAATAAGTTTACCACAGTGATTGTGAGTTTGTGTCATGAACCTCGCATACTTTAAGAAATCAGCGTTTAGTTGATCGTGATGAATATTCATTGTCACCGATATAAACAAGACAGCTTTCAGATGGCTTTGTGTTGTTTTCAGCCGTATTGTTTGTGAGGTTAACTGAACTCAAAGCCCCTAGATGGAAAGCCTGCAACCTTTATCCAAAAAAAAACGTAACGGCTAGTGTTAACACTTTGTGTGTACGCAGGTTAAGGAGACCAGAAGCTAGTTTTTTTAATGGATGTAAATGGATGTAAATTGTAAAATTCTCCAACTGTAAGTGTTACAGTATCTCTGCTTGACTTTAAGGTAAAAAAAGAAGTAACATAGGCAAAGTTATTTATATACTGTCTTCTTGAACAAGAAGTTGTTAACAACTTTCAATCAATATTGTGACATATTTCTGAGTAAAATATTAAATGAGGGGTGTGTCTATTGTTCTTCCACTGCAAATTGATCGGATGTATATAAGTAGGCGTTACATATATATATTTGTGGTTTGGGATGTATTTTTTATTGGAAAACTGGTAATGTGCACTAACAAAGTAGATAGGGTCCATTAGGATTTCATGTTGACTTAAATATCATTGCTGTCAATCAATAGAGATTTTGAATAACTGTTATGACGTTTCACAAATATGAGAAGTTACAATAGAAAAAAGTTTGAATGATTTTACTAAAAATAGTGATTACTGGTTTGGGAGGCAGGGGCTCTATGTCTAAAGGCAACACATAATATAATAAAATACTGCAATAAAAGTAGGCGTTGCCTTAGAAAACAGTTCTAAAAAGACACATACTGTAGTTGTCTGTTGGGAACGTTTGGCCGAGTCCCCTGTCAGAGAGATCGCCTCGAAGAGATTCTGGCAAACCGTCCGGCACCTCAGGAGGGGGAAGCAGTGCCCTACCAACGCTGTTTACAGTGGAGGGGGGCAGCTGTTGACCTCGACCGGGGATATCATCGGGCGGTGGAAGGAATACTTTGAGAATCTCCTCAATCCCGCCGTCATGTCCTCCATTGAGGAGGCAGAGGCTGAGGGCTCGGAGGCGGACTCGTTCATCACCCGGGCTGAAGTCACCGAGGTAGTCAAGAAACTCCTCGGTGGCAGGGCACCGAGGGTGGATGAGATCCGCCCTGACTACCTCAAGTCTCTTGATGTTGTGGGGCTGTCTTGGCTGACACGCCTCTGTAGCACCGCGTGGCGCTCGGGGACAGTGCCCTTGGACTGGCAGACCGGGGTGGTGGTCCCTCTTTTTAAGAAGGGGGACCGGAGGGTGTGCTCCAACATTCGGGGATCACACTTCTCAGCCTTCCCGGGAAAGTCTATGCCAGGGTACTGGAGAGGAGAATCCGGCCGATGGTAGAACCTCAGATCCAGGAGGAACAATGTGGTTTTCGTCCCGGTCGTGGAACACTGGACCAGCTCTATACCCTCTCCAGGGTGCTTGAGGGTTCATGGGAGTTTGCCCAACCAATCCACATGTGTTTTGTGGATTTGGAGAAGGCATTCGACTGTGTCCCTCGCGGCATCTTGTGGAGGGTGCTCTGGGAGTATGGGATTCGGGACCCTTTGCTAAGGGCTATCCGGTCCCTGTACGACTGGAGCAGGAGCTTGGTTCGCATTGCCAGCAGTGAGTCAGACTTGTTTCAGGTGCATGTTGGACTCCGGCAGGGCTGCCCTTTGTCGCCGGTTCTGTTCATAATTTTTATGGTCAGAATTTCTAGGCGCAGCCAGGGGCCGGAGGGCGTCGGGTTTGGGGACCACATGATTTCATCTCTGCTCTTTGCGGATGATGTCGTCATGCTGGCTCCATCAGACCAGGACCTTCAGCATGCACTGGGACGGTTTGCAGCCGAGTGTGAAGCGGCTGGTATGAGAATCAGCACCTCCAAATCTGAGGCCATGGTTCTCAGTCGGAAAAGGGTGGCTTGCCCACTTCAGGTAGCTGGAGAGTCCCTGCCTCAAGTGGAGGAGTTTAAGTATCTGGGGGTCTTGTTCACGAGTGACGGAAGGATGGAACGGGAGATTGACAGACGGATCGGTGAAGCTTCTGCAGTAATGCGGTCGCTGTACCGGTCTGTCGTGGTGAAGAAGGAGCTGAGCCGCAAGGCGAAGCTCTCGATTTACCGGTCAATCTACGTTCCTACCCTCACCTATGGTCATGAGCTGTGGGTCATGACCGAAAGGACAAGGTCCCGGATACAGGCGGCCGAAATGAGCTTTCTCCGCAGGGTGGCTGGGCGATCCCTTAGAGATAAGGTGAGAAGCTCGGTCACTCGGGAGGAGCTCAGAGTAGATCCGCTGCTCCTCCACATCGAGAGGGGCCAGCTGAGGTGGCTTGGGCATCTTTTTCGGATGCCCCCCTGGACGCCTTCCCGGGAGGGTGTTCCGGGCATGTCCCACCGGGAGAAGACCTCGAGGAAGACCTAGAACACGCTTGAGGGACTATGTCTCCCGGCTGGCCTGGGAACGCCTCGGTGTCCCCCCGGAAGAGCTGGAGGAAGTGTCTAGGCAGAGGGAAGTCTGGGCATCCCTGCTTAGATTGCTGCCCCCGCGACCCGGCCCCGGATAAGCGGTAGAAGATGGATGGATGGACTGTAGTTGTTTCCAGAGTAAGCTGTGGTTTTGATCTTACATGGCCGTAAATGTCTTTTGGATTTGACATTTACAGTACCAATCTTGTCCATACCATAACGCAAATTGGGTAAAATTATGTTCCATTGTTCAGTAATAAGGTGCTGATATCCTTTGGGCATGTGTTTCGCTCTGCTCCACCCCTCTACATTTGTCTCATCTTCCACTCTTTCCTTCGACCCCATCGTTTCATTTTCAAGTATAACAGACCCTGATAATAACGCATGAAAGAAGCAGCCATGCAGGTAATTGAGATCTATTGTAGAATAGCCCTGCAGTGCTGTAGGGACCATCTGCCCAATGTTCAACACCTTGTAGTTCGAGCATTCTCTCTCAACAGGGCCGTCTTTAGATCAACTACCAGTCAGAAGGTTAATGGGATGCAATTTATTTGATTATACCCTCAAAGATCTTTCTATTGCTGTGTGTGCTTAGGCATGTGTGAAAATGCAGGATGAAACGTACTCTATGGAAATTGCCTTTTTGCCTTTACTGAGCTTTTAAGGTAAGACATATAATGCCTTTTAAATATGGTTCTTGGGATTCTGTCTGGTTTTCATTGAATATGCATATAGAAGAACTGCAAACAGGGTCACAACTATTGCCGGATAAGACTATAAGAATTTACCTATATGCACAATACATGTGCCGTAGGGTGTCATGGGGATTCGGAAATGTCAGGGGGAATTTTTGTCCTGTATAGTTCATCACAAAATACAACAACCGATGCTTTTGTCTTGACAGAGATACTAGCCTTTTTAACTTTTTTTCTTTCATCCACATCATCTTCCGTCACATCCGTGATGTTAACCAACAGGGACACAGAAGCTCTTCCATACACAGGTTGCTAAGGTTAAGTATGAAATAGTTTCTTGTCCATGATACAAGAATTTCAGAGACAATATAAGTTAATCTGTCCAGGGCATGCCCCAAATGCAAAAAAAAACTGGCAGAAAAGCCAGTTGGTTATATGTCTGTATTGTCAGAATATTATTCTCACTATTGATAAAGGAACAGTTCACTCAAAAACCTAAATTGTGCTATAATGTATTCCCCCAATTTGGTTGTAAACCTGTGTATGACTATTTCTTTAGTGAAACACAAACGATTATATTTTGAGAAATGTTTTTTGTTCATACATAGATTGGAAGTCAATGAGGATTTTATGTTAGTTTTTTATAGGAATGACTTTGTCACTAGGGATGTCTACAGCCGCTTTCAGTGCGAGCATTCCACAAGGTGTTAGCATTCAAAACAATTTAATACCGAACGCTGAAAAAAGTGGACGGATTACAGCGAGTTCACTCATCTATGTGACGCTGTGATAGAGCACACGGGTTAGCGTCTGATTTCTCCTATATTCAGCACTCTACTGGAGCTTGAAAACAAACTCAATGATACAGATGAGAAGAATTAACACGATAGAGATGCTGTTTTCCCTTTATTTCAAAGTAATAGTTCAAATATATATATGTGAGTACCACAGAGTTTTGTACCACACTTGCATTATAGTGTTGAGTGTTTTAGTTTAGAGACAGTGTAAAATTAAGCTCGGTTATTCTGTCTCATGAGGACAAACTCCTGTCCAGCTGCAATAAAAGCATTTAAACTAATTTCATTGATAATGAAGGCCATTTTAATGTTTAACTAATCCTGCTATTTGAATTAGTTGAAAAGACGAATTCTGTCATAATGTTCGCCACAATAAGTTAGGCTATCATTTAAAGAATGCTGAACATTTAAACGGTAATATTTTAATAACCTTAATATACCTGGAGCGCAAGTACCAAGTATCGGATTGGAACTCAGATTGGCAGATCCTCAAAATAAAATGACTTGGTTCGGGGCACAAAAACTGTCACTAGTCACTGCTATTTCACTATAATGCTGCTGCTGCCACTTTTTGAAAAAAGGATGGAAAATTGTGCCATAAATATCATTACTGCAAATATTCTTGAAATTCCGAGATGCAATTTTGAAGCTATATTGCCCTCCCCTAATTTGCATGTCTTTGAAGCACTTCTTTTCAATGAAACATATACCTTCAAATGTTCATCTAGAACAACTTGATTATATGGAACATAATCACAACAGGTTTGTTTTCGGCGGATTTCACTTAAATAGGAACTGGTTCATCTCACATTCGATCCTTCAGGTAACAAAACACCCAGCACTAATCATCAAGTGTGTACAAGGGGAAAGGATTAGTCCATGGAAACAATACAAAATCTGTTGGTAGTGTTGTTGTATGCTTCTGCATTTGTACACTAGAAGCTGCTACTTAGCATCCCTGATTTACTGCCTACAAAACAAATCATTCTAGTGGTCCAGTCTCACTCCACATCAAACAGAGCTAGAATTGTTCTCCTCGTGGGTCATTTACCTCAACATAATTTATAACCAACATCTGTTGTTTACAAAAGCCAAAACATCTAAGTCGTCCCTACTGAAAAACACATACACAATCACAGAAACAAACAAACCAAATACTCTCCTAATGAATAGACAATGTTCAGTTTCTGCTGCTAAATGTTCACATACACAATAAAAATGAGATTGTCCATACCTGCCATTTGGTTAATCTTTGAATTAACTCATCTAGGTTGTTTAAACCCATTATAATGGGTCCTTTCACCTCATGACAACCCAGCATAGGTTTATTATTACCCAATGGCTGGTTCTATACATATTCTACCCAACAATGTGTTTAAAAAACAACCCAGCATTTTAGTGTAGCTTGAGGGAGCTTTATGTCCTTCCTCATTTATTATAAAAACCTTTTTAAGTGAGTGACATGAAGGTGAGTTAATGATGTTAATGATAATTCCTTATATATAAATACACTATAATATTTTGACTCTACAGGTCCTCTATTAGCTGTTCAATAATGACTGATGCACTTAATGATGGAAAATAATGGAAAACATCTGCTGTATTGGCTAAATATTCCTTCAAAATTACGCAATTGTGCTCCTTTAAATTCATGGTCTATAATAAATCCACAGGGGTTACTTTAACACAAAACAAGTTAATAAAGCTTGTTTTCATGTACATCATAATAAGTGAATGTACAGGACATATTCAATTTCTAATGCCTTATCATACATTAGATGTCCTTTCAGTCCATATATTAGGGAATAATTAATCAAATCCCACTGAAGCAATGAATAGGAATGAAAATTTTCAGTTTGATACTGATATTTCCGTTATATGTAGTTGGAAATTAATATCAAGACTATACTGATTATTTATGGTGTGCAATTGTAGGAATAGCTCAGAGCCATAAACAATCCAACTGTATACAGAAAAAACAATGTGTAAACTGAATTGTAATCAAAGCAGGCTCTTTTCTGTTACACATGAGCACCTGCACATCTTTCATCCTGTTTAGTTTCTCCTCTCTAACTGAGGAAGACAAAAAATGTTCTTCTACTTGTCATGTCCACTTTAGGAACAACTCTAATGGTACAATTTAAAGGGGTCCCATGGGGCGAAAATTTGTTTTTCTGTGTCTTTGGTGTGTTATAAGTTGCCCAAGTATGTATAAGACACGTAAAATCAAGTGGCGGAACAAAAGATGCATTCTATCTAAAAGCGAATCCCTACCCAGACCTGCCTGAAACACCTCTAGTAACCACACCCCCACAAATCTACGTCAGTTAGTGGTATGATTTGACTTAGACCGCCCAAATGTATACGCAAGTACGGTGGGCGTAACTCTCAGTACAATTGCTTTGGAACCTGATGTGCTATATATGGTAAGATGTCACACGCTTGCAGTATTCGACTGATTTTCAGAGCGACAAGCTTTCGAAAAAACGTTCAGAGAGGCGGCGCAAAGAGGAGAACCTTAAATCGTGTATACACATTGCATTACATATATAACAAACGATCATATTCATTTTAGCCATGTCATATGACCCCTTGAAAAGAAAATAAAAGAGCCATCATTTATTCGCCATCATGTCGTTCAAAACCTGTATATGACTCTTTCTGTAAAACACAAAAGACGACATGTAGCTGCAAGCATAGGCGTAAATCTCATTTAACAGTAGGGGGGACAATACACAAAAAATTTCTCAAGAGCAATTTTTGAAGGGGACACAAATAATACAGTCAAAATTTTACTAACTACGACACAAACCGACGATATGCATTAGGTTCATAGGTTTATCATGCAGACTTGCAGTTATATTATAACTAAACAGAACTGTCACATACTATAATACAAGTGAACAAAAAAGCTTTTTTCCATTTATATATGTTTTGTCTTTGTTGTGAAGACAGTAAACAAATATAAAAACACACTACCCATGATGCATGTTAACAATGAGTCACTTTTTAAACACTTGTTATCCTGATTTATACTGCAAAATCGTCTGACAAAGTCACCGTACATCGACATTAATGAGTGGTTGTTATTTTCCCCTGTAGTGCGCTGCCTCCGCCAACAAACTTTGTTCATGTTACTGTAGCCAAACAAACAGTCAGTAACAGTGTCAGATGCTTAAATTCTGTGTTGTATTCGTTGATGAATCGGCTAAGTTTCATTCAACTGCATGTTTAGCTTATCCGCCGCGCACATACTGCACAAAATAGATGCTGAGAAAACGACCTTCTCCAACTGAATAAAAGCTGTGCACCTTTTGTGGACGCTAGATAAAGTGCCAACGTCAGAAAATTTTACCCTGTATGTTCGCGGCTGTGAAAATACATCGGTAAACAGCATTTTTTGCGACAACAAATTTATTAATGAATCAGCATCAACTACATTAAAGAGAAACACTTTATTTAAAGTGAATAAAATAGCCTTCTTATCGGAGTTCAACAACCACTGGTGAACCGAGCCGCATACCTGTATGGAATGTGTTGCGCACTGCGCAGGTGAGATGAACGGGGAGAGTAGGCAGTGGGCCAAACCACTGTGAGAGGCAGGGGAGGGGACCTCAACAGTTTATAAATTTAAAACACATTTTTTGCGTTTGTATTTTCTTCTTATTATACAATTAGTTTAGATAAACATAAATATATTTATGACAATAGAGAATGCCAGTTTAATTGATTGTTTTGGGGGGGACAACCCTCGGATGGAGGGGGACGTGTCCCCTCCGTCCCCCGCAGGATTTACGCCCATGGCTTTAAGTATCCCTACCACACAAATGTCCTTCTCAAACGGTTTCAGAGTTCATTAACTGCTCCCATGATACTTTTAATCCTAAACCGACTGCAAAACATACAGTAACCCCTGCTTTCTGTATCCCGTATCAGAGAGAAATTGTTCAAATGAGTCAGACAGACAACCCAATTTAACCATCAGGTATCAGTCAAGTCATCTGGGATTTCTCACAGGGTGCCACATGAGCTCATTTGAGTGTTCCGCGGGTCTAAGGTGGGTCTAGCAAAGAAGCCACAAAGGGCTGCATCGGTAACTTTCCAACCGTCAACTTCTAACACAAATTGGCTTGCAGCGAACACGCTGTCAGTCAAAACGTGAGGAGAATACTTGAGGTGGAACCAGAGGGATTCGAACAGAGGTTGGCATTGCAAACAACAAACAAAATTGAAATTCCACCAGCAAGGGAATCCGCTTTAGACTTTGTAAAAGTGAAAGATCTGCCCATTAATTTGATCTGTCAAAACTGCCAGAACAAACATGAATGAGGTAAAGACAAACATTCTGTTATATTTGCTGTGTTAACCCTATAGTTCTGCTTGGTTCCTCTTTCCTGGTCCATTTATTTATCCAGACATTTTTACTGCTTTACTGGTGAATCTTTGCTTGGTTTCCTGTTTTCCTCTCTCTCTCCTGTTATTTTGCATAAAATGAACTTGCATCCTTAGTTCTTCCAGCTTATTTTGAAAAAAAAAATGCACTTTGATTCTTAGCTCCTTGTTCCAAGACTCATCTTATTACATAGAAGGGTGTTTTTTGAGAACTTTGTAGAAGGTAAATATCTTATCACAGACTGCAGTGTGCCACCAGGTGCTTACTGTAATGAAATGAATTGGGTTTGATGATGTCACAGGGTTGATGACTGAAACACGCCCAGTTCTTGGTCTTCTTGTTAAGAACTTGTGTCAAGAGCTGTGAAATAAATGGAGCCAGAAAATCATAATTTCGTGTAATTCTTCCTTTGCTCTGTAAACAGTCGTCTCTTTGAAATCACCATGGCTAATGACTATGGACTCCTGCTGTGACTAAATGGCTCACAAACATGCTTTTGATGCTGTGCCTCTGTTCCCAGATCAGCTCTCTTTAATTTCACAGTGAGATTCAGATTGGTAACAGAAAAGGAAAGTGATCTTTCACGAGAGCACTGTAAAGTACCTTGCATGAATGTTAGCAGATATTTTCGGGTACAACGAGGGGGTGCACTGTGGTTAAACTTGTCCCAGCTGACATCCCAGGTGGACTACCATGTACTTCCAAATCTATACAGTAAAAATACTGAGACAAAACTGAGACAAATGGATTCACATTACACATTTGCTCATATTGAAGATGACAACCGATACAGGAACATATAACCTTATAAATAAGGAAACTTATATTAGGTTAGGCACTTGAGAACTATAAGTGTTGAGCTGCATTCCCAAGTCACTTCTTAAAAAGAGTGCGAGTGAAAAGCACTTTTGAGAATCAAAGAAGCTGCTTTATCACTTCTTTGTTCCTCTGAGGATGTGTTACCCTATAAGGTGCGCTTTGAATCGAAGAACGGCAGGACATTTCTCAGTAGTGTACCTGTAGTGTGTTGTTTGTGCACTTCAAAGTGAAGCATACAGAGCAGCCCGAGGTAAATTAATGGCTGTCCAATATCTCAACTTTCATTTGACAGCCTGCGTTTCTACAGCGCCCTGCACTCCTGCACTCCAGGGCAACATTGCTTTGACAAACCTTCATCTAATGAGGGTCCATGGAAAAACACAGGAAATAAGAGACAGAGAACGTCTGTCTGCTTCTCCTCTCAGGCTAATCTGTACAACTCCAAACATTTTAATGGCATGATTGCTACTGTAATTCTGTCCCCACTGAGAACAGATTGTTTCCCAGTTCTTCCATAGCCCACATAAGGATTTACATATAAAAGACAGTTATTGTCAACTACTCTCACCAACTCTCAATTATCATCTCTCTAACTAGACACTGCAAGTAAAGCAGATGGTAAGCACACACATAAAAATACAGTTCCAAAATGAAAGACTATCAAAGCACAGAAAGGAATGTGCCTTAAACTGTGTCATAAAAAAGAAGATAAAACAACCATTAAAGTTGAGCTGCCAGTTGTAAAATCTGTAATGCTAAATGAGTATAAAACCTCTTAGGTTACAGCACAATGAGCGCAATTTTGAATACAACAGCTTTCATAAACTAGCGACAAGTGAGCTACGCTCATTGTCACCTGGCTTGAAAAGCAAAGCGATCTGAAAAACTCAAGGGATTCGGCTTCTGCTATAAGGCAGTAATCAGATCGCTATGACGTTTAGACAAGGCATTTAATTGCCTCAAAACAGCAATACATTTATGAAAACTTCTGCTCTGGAAAATTAACTTTCAGTCTGTTTGCTGATGTGCGTAAATTAGACAATTTGTTATGCGGTTATAGGGAACTGTAAAAACACATGAGAGATGAATCTGGACGAAACAAGGACACAAAAATATTATAATAGACAATTTGAGGCATGAAAGTGGAAACATGGCGAATGTCCGTATGAATGACACCTCTTAAGTTCAACATCCTGAGAACTACTTAAGCCTGTGGCATTCTTTTTTTTCTGCGAACAGTGGAATGCACAGCCTTGCAACGTATACTGCTTTCGACTTGTCCGCGTACACGTGGGTATTGACGCATGCACGTTGTGACATTTTGCAATACCTCTCCAGGCCTACAGGGGTCAGGTTTTCTTCAACTACTTTGAATCGATGCTAACAGGACACAGTTTAATTAATAAAAGAAAAATGGACATTTGTGATTATTACGTACGCCTCTTACCTTAGTTTATATGAGATCCAGCTGTGCTTTATCAGTGTGTTCCATGAAGCCTCGACAATGACCAGAAGCTAAGACGGAGGCTACTGTCATGCTGCAGCCTGGAATATCACGTGACAGCATTTTCGCACAGGATTCAAGCAGCTTCACTCTGTCCCGACTGAAGAAAGTCTGTCAACAAACAAATAACCCAAAATAAGTGTCAAAAATCTAACTGTGTAAATTCTTCAGGATCTTCTGAAGAAATTTGAGAACATTTGCATATTTAGATGCACACTGGTCATTGGTAGAAAATCTCTCTCGCGCACCTTCTCCAGATCTGTTCCACCTATGTGGAATGATCTGCCTGCTGCTACAAGATCTGCAGATTCTGTAGCCATCTTTAAGAAACGCCTGAAAACCCATCTCTTCCGCCAACATCTTACTGTTCTGTTCTGACTCAAGTTTCTTCTCTACTCTTTTCTTCTCTACTCGTTTCTTCTCTACTCTAAAAAACAAAAAAAACAAACAAAAAAAAAATGTATGAATGAATGTTTCTGTATACTGTGTTAGGCTTTATGAAACCAGTCTTCTTTTTGATTGCACTTATGCTCTTGTTGTACTTATGCTGTCCTAATTGCTTCCATTACCTACCCACTTGTAAGTCGCTTTGGATAAAAGCGTCTGCTAAATGAATAAATGTAAATATAGATGCTCAAGGGCTCACTGCAGCACTGATGTCAAGTATTAATGTTACATTTAAGACATGTGCTTGAGCGTATTTTTCTAGATGAAACTTCAGCATGAGAGAAATTTGTCCATCAGAGTTGTTTTTTTGGGATTATGGATTTAGTTTCTCTCAATATGTTAATAGGAAAAAGAGAGATTAGCAGTTTCTCGCTTAAAGTCACGCACACTTCCCTCTTCTCCCCAACAACAGCAGCATCCTCAAAAGCAATACTGGTATGAAATACAAATGATTCATGGGGACTCGTAATGTAAACATTGTTCATTCATCTATCCATTTTAAAATGTTCAGTACAAGAAAAATATAATCAAGTTCTCAATTATTAGAGAGAAGAAGAACCACAGCATGTGCAAATGTCAAAGTGTCTTTATGAATACAGATTTATACATTATATATATATATATATGTGTGTGTGCATGTGTGTGTTTGTGTGTGTATGTGTGTGTGTAAATATGCATTTAGAATGAAAGGAACAGGTCACCCAAAAATAAAATTCTGTCATCACTTTCTCGCCCTCAAGTTGTTCCAAATCTGGATACATTTCTTTGTTCTAATGAACACAGAGAAAGATAATTGTAAGAGTGCTTGTAACCAAACTGATTTGGCCTTCATGACTACCATAGTAGGAAAGGTTTGCTTTACTACGTTCTTCAGAATATTATCTTTTGTGTTCAACAGAACAAGGAAACTTCCCCCCAAAAATCCTACTATGGAGACCAGGTATGCCGCAGTGGAGAAGGAGGCCCTGGCCGTGAAGTGGGCAGTCCTGGAGCTCTGCTACTACCTACTTGGCCGAAGCTTCACCCTGGTCACAGACCTTGCCCCCCTACAGTGGATGGCCCGAGTGAAGGACACTAACGGCTGTGTGACCCGTTGGTTCCTGGCGCTGCAGGATTTCCACTTCACGGTGCAACATCGGGCCGGGGCCGCGGACAGAAACGCGGACGGGTTGTCACGGATGTGGTTCGGCTGGGCAGGTCTGTCAGGCGACCCTTCCCTCCCACCCTTACTAGCTTCCCAAGGACCCAGGACACCAAGTCGACGCTTGGGGGGGGGGGTTGGGGAGTGTGGCGGTGTGGGTACAGATCCAGGATCAGCGTCGCCTAGGAAACAGCCCGGGCATAAAAACCACGTGCACTCACCACTCTGGGGCTGGTTTTCGAGTAACTGGTTTTCGAGTAAGATATTCATCACGAGCACCCCGGGTTGTCACTATTTGGACTATTTCAATGTGTGTCACATTAAATTCCCTTCCGGGGTTTGTTATACCTGCCGTCTTGTGTCCGTCATGTCTCTTACCCTGCCACACCTGTTATTTAAATACTACATCTGGCTGTTCTAAATTAATGAACTACAGATGCGTGACACTCGTTTATTTTTCTGCTTCTGCACTGTATGAGGATATTTACACATGAAATTAATCAACAGAGTTGCTCTGAGAGTTTATTTTACGAGCATTCTACCGTTTGAGTAAAGCTATCGTCAAATACAAACTAAAACTCAAATAAAAGTCCTGGTAACCTGAAGACTCCGTAGTACAATCAAGTATTTGCTATAGTAAAGTGAAACAGCCTTGTAGTAATTGATAAACTGTAGTAAACACTGTTGTATAGAATAGTAAGTTTCAAAAACACTATAGTATCTAGGATTTTACTGCAGTTTACTATAGTACTAAATACTATAATATACTACAGTAATTTATGTAGAAAAATATACCTCTGTTATATTATCTAAAATAAAATAAAAAATAAAAAAATAGATAATAAAAATATATGGACCTAATTAATCCATCTGTAAGCAACATAAATGTCATTTTTCAGTCATCTGCCTATTTATGTGATGAACTGCTTATTTGAATGATGACAACAGACGTTTTATACTTGTGCTACAACTGTTTGGCATGTGCTACAAAACTTCTGTAGCACCAGTGCAATGTGAAAGAAAAATTTAAGTACAGCCCTGAATACAATTAAATATTTACGGTTACCATTCATTTACAAACCTACATCTTGAAATACTTGTTTTCAACTGATAGGCAACAGAAGACATACAGTATAACACTAATTTACCACACAACTAGCAACAGGCTATAATAAATAATAGGGCCGGTAAAAAATATTGATTTCTTCTTAAAAACTGTTTAGATTTAGGAAATCCACAAAAAAAATCTAAAATCTAACTACTGATAGCTAATTGATATTGAATCGAATCGAAATTGAGTTGAATTGAAACCATATAAATGAGAATCAAATCGCCATTTTGCTCGCAAAACCTAGCACAGCGTTTCTCATACAATGCATTTACAGGTATATTAATGGCCGCCCTAGTAAATTTGGATTCACATTTTGTCATTTTTTATCAATCCGTGATAATGACAGTATCTATGATCGATTAACTAGTTTATAAACCGCGCGTCCTCCTCTTCCGTGTTCGAATGCACTCTCTGAGCCCTAAAAAATAAGGTTTCTGATTAATTGATAGTTTAAACAAATAAATCCTTTACATTGAATGTCAACTTTTCACCCTAAACACAACGCTACATTCACATTATTTTATTGAAATCATCAGAAACTATAATATGTATCCTGCTATCATCGATTGATCGACTGTTCATGTCACTTATGTTTCTTGCTCTAGAGATGTTTCATGGCATCTAATATCACAGCTTAGTAAAAAAATGTCTAAGCGAACTATTGCCGCCTTTTCTCCAGAATTTTCCACTCTGTCATGGCTACAGCCTGACGCCGTGTTTACCATTCATTACTAATTTGTCCAGCCAATGTTGCTTGATTAGCATCTTTGACTAGATTTAACTTTTTTTCACGACTTTTGTTCAGAAGAACCATATAATGACAAACCTAGCATTTCTTTGGATAAACCTTGATTTTTATTCAATGGAAAACTGTCGTCATTATTGCCCCGTGAGAGAGAGGTCTTGCTTTCTAGGCACAGAGATCATCTCTCTCTGCGTCTGTGAGTGAGCGGAAGGGAGAAGCAGCACATTCAGTTCACCGTACAGCGGATGGCTGATAGTGGTGGTGCGGATGGCGGAAAGTGGTGCCTTCCTGGTTTGCATAAAGACTAAACAAATGAGGTCTCTTCCAAAACATTGCCACTTATCAATGAAACTAATATTATTCTGTAGGCACCAATTATTATGCAGTGACAATAAGAGACTATATACGTCATCCCCTGATTAATGGGGAGGGGGCCAGAGCATATCAAAGTGTCTGACATAGTCCTTCCGATGCCACAAATCTCTTTAACATTCTTTTTAATGATAACTGACAGACGGACCTCATTAATGCCTAAGTGTATTACAATCCTATTAAATGTCCTTTTAGCATTAGCCAGGACTTTTAGTTTGGATATAATGTCAGAAGCTCAGGGCCCCAGTATACAATTTACTATGGTGGCTGGTGTCTCTATTTGAACTGTTCGTAAAATAGAGTCACCTTTAACCAGGGTGCTTAGGACAGATCCTCCAACCGGTATGTAAATGAGGGAGGAAGAACTGTCTGACAAAACAAGAGGAGTCCTGTGCAGGTACGGGCAGGACTTGAGGTAAAGTTCTGTAGAAGTGTGTCCGCAAATATTTATACAATAAGCAACCGATGTCTGATAAATGATCACAGGTAAACATTACAAACATTTAAGCTAATACAGAGATGATTTGCTAAACTTACTGGGCCACAGATCTGTCTGAGGAGGTCACATTCTGAGCATGTACGGGGGAGGTCTTGATTCGAGGGGCGTGGCTTGTAATAGAAACTGGTCCTAATGCTGGTTTTGGGCCCATTGGATTCCCATCAAGAAGAACAGGGTGAGTGATTTTTGTCTTGTCTTTAGCGTCTTGACTCAGTGGAGAAGCTGGTAAGAACAAAGCACAAACAGTTACTGAAACACATGTTCTTCCATTGATTGATTTGCTTCTGGAACCTTTATATATTAGTAAAACGCTCATAAAAACAAGATACTTATGTAATCGCCATGAATGTAAAATGAACAAACGTATTAACTTACAAATTTACAAATACAGATTTTCTTCTCAGGCAGAGGCCATCTCCCGACCACATCACAGGGTGAATCAACGAAATAATCACTCCACTTAGGCACGATTTTTTGAAAGTAGGCCTGGGATGCTGAAGCGATTTTATGTTTGTCGGCCGCCCGCCTGGAACAACGTGAAGCCTGGACACATAACGCCCTCTTCTGTATCAGCATCTCAAATCTGTCCCTGCGACTTCTGTTCTGTAAATACAACAAACAGATTCAATGCATGTACATTAAGCTATTAGTTAAAAGTGCCATGAATTAAAACCACAATTTCAACCCAAGCTTTTGTTATTTAAGAGGGATTTGTATTCACGCGAACACACACTTTGTTACTGAGATTACAAATGTTATCGACGCCAGGTTCTGGAATGCACCTATCTATGACGACATTTATAGGTTGAACACCGTCTCCAAAGAAAGCTTATCAACGACTACATCTCTAGGCCCGCCCACTGGTTCGCCCATGACAATTCTGAAGTAACAAAAGTGGTGCGGAACAAGATAGAGCGAGCAACCAATAAACAAACATGCCTCTAAAGAAAGCAAAATATTGTGCCATCCCTGGTTGTGGAAGAATACAGTCGCTGCATAACCTTCCTTTGTATTCCGATATTAGGAATACGTGGTTAATGTTTATTTTTATAGACGTTCCAGCTCATATGGGAAAAACGTTGAGGGTTTGTTAAATTTTCCAGAGGATTCCTTCATGAACAAGGCACAGGTCGATGCTAGATTTGTGGAGTGACTAAATTAAAAAGCAGTGCTGTCCCATAAATATAGGATCCCATCGGAATGGCGCAGAAATCTTATTTGAGTAAAACATTTTTGTACTATGCGTCACTATTGCTTTGTTAGAGATCGCTTGATGTGCCCTGAGCACTATTCGCACGAGGTTAGGATTACCTGGGGACCTCTTGTTATTTGTTATTATTTCGGGGTGCTGGATCATATCTATACATTTCCGGGAGTTTCCCGTTTGTTTGGTTATAATGGAAACTCTCACAACATTTGAGACCCGTGATCGAGGTGATCACTGGTCTCAAATGCTGACAGGTACAGTCGTCAATCATTAAACGCAATTAAACTATAGGCTATACAAACTATAAGCAAAGCCTTGCCATCACATCCGGGAAATAGGTCAGTCAATTTAAGTAAAATCATCTTGTGCAAATGGGTCACATGAAATACCGATGTGGGGAAGTAATTAATAAATCACACGAGGTCCCCAGATAATGCTAATCTCGTGCGAATAGTGCGAATGTGTAACCTAACGTAACGTCTCTAACCAAATTCCCAGAGGCCTCCAACTAAGTTTACTGCTATCCAATCAAAGCAGTTGTCGTTTACTTCCAAGTCTTCAATGCGGCACGCCCATTAACACCGAGCATTTGTAGAGCTGGCCTCAAAACCCGGGGACAAAAAACCCTATTACTTATTGAATTTGATGTTTTATGATGTTAAAACCACACAAACGTCATAAGTAGATCCATACAAGAGTATAAAACAATAAACGAGCCCAGTTCATGAGACCTTTAAGATCAGAGCTTTGGAATAAATCTAACCTGTGAGGTATCTAAACGGCGACGCTTGGGTATTGGATCATCCAGGTCATGCCAAGAAGCAGTTGAAAGTCTATAAATACATTTAGTATATTGTAGTATCATTCAAGCACAAAACTATTGCTGTTGGCCTCATTTTTTTCATTAACATGGCTTAACCAAATATTAGAAATGTTTAAGCTAAAAAACTTAAGGGACTCACAGAGGTGGAGTGGACACCTTGCAGGATGAATCCGTACTGAAGTAACTTGGGCACGTCTATTTTAAAGTAGGCCTGGGATATTGGAGTGGCTTAAGGTCCGTTAGCAGCCCGCCTCAAAGAACGTGTAGTCTGGACACGTAATATCCTCGTCTTCATCAGCATCTCAAATCGGCATCTACGTCTTTTCTGTAAATACATCAAACAGTGAAATAATACATGCGCAGGGTAAAAAGTACTTTTATGTAGTAACTGTGATGAGGCATTTGTTATTAATCTTACCTTAGAAATTACACAAATGTGACGCCTGCGATGAGTATCAGGAAGAGAGGAAAGTTTATAACCACATAGACAATATTGTTAAAAACTGTTTCTGCAAACATTTAAGGACAAGGCACCATTTCTATTTTATTTTAATTAACACGGCCAAACCTAAAGTCTGTCTCTTAATCCAGTTACTGTTCATTAGACAGATTCTTTATGTTGACTGTACATATATTTTGTCACCCTGTAAAGAAGCTTGGTTTGTACTTACCCAGCAATTATCTCAGAAAACTAGGTGTCAGCTCTTCGGGGCATCCCAACTGGACCTTTCCCTGAAAAACACATCATAAACATACAGCGACAATACAACAAGAGTAAAAGAGCACAGCAGCATATTGTCAAGAAGTGTCTGGTGTGAGAAAGCCAAGCAATGTCAACATTAAATCAGCTTTCAAATCATCCAAAAGCCAAAGCAACAATAATAACAACAATAATAATATGTCACATAAAATGTGGTCTATTGGAATGCATCATACTTGAAACAGTAACGTTAGTGTGCATATCTACATTACGTAATCATGTCATTACTGCATTAAACCATTAAATAATCATATATTAAGTGCATTTACAATAAATTAGCAATGCTTTACTTTAATAAAGCTGAAATGTGAAGGATGTGTGCCTGATACTACGTTTACTTCATGTTTTGAACTTTTAATAACTTACAGATTTTCATCGCTGCCGCGTGCTCGGGTTGTCGATCGAGGCAGTCGAATCCTGTCTTTTAAACGGAGGAAGACTTTGCTGTTAGCCGACCAGAGTTTGGCTGGGAAAACAATGAAGACTTTGCAACATAGCTGAACACTTAAAACTCGATAAAGCACTTTGAACTTTCACGAGCGCCAACTGAACGTTTGTGTTCCTACTTCAACGCTGTTGTCGATCTTTGCGTCACAAATTATTGCAGACGCGGTCATCCAACGCCTCAGCTTTGCACTAAAAATAACAAAAAACCAAGGCCAGGGAGAGAGAACCTCTCATAAATATTCACATATTATCGTAGCTATAGCTTTCAAATAAACATTTATTCACATTAATATAAAGTTGCTAACACGTTGCATTATGTACGGAGATATTACGCTATCTCTGTGTTATCAGTTTCTTTTATGTATTTCAAATACGTGTGTACTTAGGGCTAATTATGGCATTTATGTGCAATGTTATTTTTCTCTTGTTGTTATTTATATTCGTCTGCGTGCAGTAACTAAGCCCGATGAGTGTCAGGTGCAGACGCAAAATGGCGCAGTCTGCCTCCCTCCTGTATTAAACAAGTAGCTGCTGTAATCAGTAAATATGATTTAGTGCTCTTTTTACGAAATAACTTCATAACAGCTCACAGCCAGCGTCAACTTTGGATTTTAAGTATCAGAGATACTGAAAGTCGACAAAAGAGCAACAGTCCCTGCTACAGTTTTACCTTCCTTTAATATGATGATTGGTTATTTGTGAAAAATTGACTAATGGTGCACAGAAAAAAAGTTATATTCCTTCTAAACATCCTGTTGTCTAAGTTTGTAATAATTTAAAATCGTACAGTTACAGACATAAACATAATCATGAAATATATTATATTTTAGATATATGTAAAGATTAAAGTTAATTATATTCACTACATAACAACATAAAAACGTTACGTTGCCCATACTTAACTTCCGGTAGACCGCCGCGACGAATTAATTGGCAAACTGTCACATAGTTTGAATATAATATAATTTAATAATATTCTACAAATTATTCATATAAATTATTATATAATTATATATTTATATAAATGAATAATACAATTAGTGTTATAGTATAACCACAATCCAGATGGTTAAAAAAACAAGGACCGGAAGTTAACTGAAGGCGTGTGCGTCCAATGAAACCGTCTATACATTAAAACAAATTTAAAACAATAAAAAAATTAACATGTGAATAAGCGAATTAATAAAAATATATTGATGTCCAATACAGCAATTTAAATTTGCCCTTTGTATGTGTACAAACAAAATAAAAGTAGTGAAAGGTTGATAGAAACTTAGGCTTGGGTGAACCTTAAAGGTGGAGTTTGTAAAAACCGCCGCTAGAGGGCGCGAGATAAAAACAATAACAACAATGCCGTAGCTTGATGACGCTGTGACGGAGCGTGGAATGATGGGATCTGTTGTCTTTCACTCCACCGCTGATTGCCATCAATCAGACGGGAACAAGTTATCATTTTAGCAGATAAGGTAACGTTATATAATTGTTGCGAATAAGTGTGGTCCATAAATAAGTGACTGCTCGAAACAAATATGTGGCCTGCTAGACGCTAGACACTACTTCCGCATTTGTTCACGACGTTGTCATGCGGTTTCTACGTTAGTAAAGGCGATAACAAATGGGAACGCGGATATGACGCCATTGACAGGCGACTGCACAGCCCCTTGTCACTGTTTAATATTGCGATTTTCTCACGATTTACAAGTCGTTGGAAACATTTCGGGATATTTTAAGTACTCAGCTGAACAAAATATATAACACTAGCTTAATGTTTTTTTGATATATTACTGCAAGATTGTTACAAAACGCACCTTTAAACTACAAGATTCAACGATTTGGCATGATTTATTTAATGCTATAGATATTGGCAGATATGATTTGCATGATATTTGGATTGAGTGGCACTACGGGCGGCAACTTTATTTGGTTAGATGTATATTTTTTTCTGTTCATTTTCCTTATTTATGTTGTTCAACTCTTCATATGTTATCTTTTTCAAATGCATTAGGACTATACGTGCAGTCTTTTTCTGATACAAATTAAAAAATCAGACATCAAATCTTGTGAATTCTCATGACAAGTTTATTTAAGGCACTGCCAGTCGTTCTTGTATGAGATTGATTGAGGTAGAAAAGGCACTGGTTGCACAGTTATTTTTGGCTCATTTGTTTTTTTCACTCACATTTTTGTAACCTGAAATCATAAATCTACAAGGAGAGATGTGCAAAGCAAACCGATAAAAATTACTGCTTCGAAGTATGCTTTAAAGAGTTATCAGTGTGTATTTTCTTACAGACTGCCTTTCGCTCAATCTACTATTGACAATAGAAAACAGAGATATGGGCACGTTTAAGAATTCTTCAATTAGCTTTGAACATTAACCAGACAAACTGGTGTAGAAATGACAACTATTTTTGCTTCTCTAATGCCTGTTCGGCAGAAAAGACAAGAACCTGTTCTGGATTCACACTTTACCTGCAGTCATCTTTATTTAACGGTCTGATCTTGGTAGGTAAAGCCCTTCTTTTTTATTGTACAAAATATAAGCATCAAGAAAAATAACTGTGTAACTGTGCAAGCAAAGCACTTATCAGGAAAATAAAGTTTTCTTTCTTCTCAAAAGAGCGACAGGAGTGTTATGGTCAGCAGGGCTTTGATGTGGTGCAAATTGAGGTGGTTGTGTTACTGTACGTAGGTTGAGGTCACACTAGCCGACCCAAAACATCTGATAAAGTTCATGGATCTCACACCTACTGTTTTGTCACAACTCTTCTCTTCATTTTATGAGGATTTATGATGATAAATGACACATATACTTTACATAAAGGTCCCATTTTGGCATCAAATCAGCATGAAGCTATAGCGGCAGTCCCACACAAACATCAATATTTGTAACGGGCTGAATTAGTATGCAATTCGTAAATATGAATATGTGTAGCTTCCTGGGAAAAGTATACGTGATGTTACTTATGAATACGTGCATGGGCTGATTTAATAAGAAAAACATCTATATATTATCATGGATACCAATTGGCAGTTGATTTGTGATTTTGAGGAAAATGTTTTCACCAGATAGCAGGACAATCGGATTTCTTCAGTGTGACGATGACCAGGGCAGGGTCATTCTTGCAGCAGGGCGTTGTGTCATAGTTAACACTAAAAAACTTAAAAAAGAAAAACACTGACTCGGGGTCGACAATTTTTCTTCTGGCAATGTCCCTTTAAGACAACAATACAATGTGATTCAACCTAATTGTAAATATACATGGCAAACCATGAAGAACTCAAATTTAAAAATATGTTTTTTTATCAAACACACCCGTTTCAAGCGCATATCCTCTTTTGGACAGATGACCTTTTGCATTTTAATCCTTTCATCTTGGTCTCGGCCAGGGCCTGTCTGCTTTAAAAACAGCAGTGAAATAAAAGCTCAATTCCACAGATGGTCCAAAAAATTTAAGTTTTATTCTTAATAACGTTCAAGTCTTCCAAAGTCACTGGCCTGTAAATGTCTGATAGAGCTTCCACATTACTGAAGTGTCCGATGCTTAACGTTATGTTATCCATCGGGAGCTTTTCGCAGCCATTGGTAGAACTGATGCTCGAAAAGCGTGAGCCATTTAATGTTAGCTTGAATGATCTCCAAGGCGCGAGCGAACGCAGGTGCCGCCGCTCCCCCGCAGGTCAGGATAAACTCTTTCAGCTGAAAAAAAGAAAAACAACAACACGGGAATGATTGACATGTAATTTAGTAGATAACAACAGGCTTCATGATAATGAACTAAGGGCATGCGCCTTGAAGTAAATAACCAGTACTAACAAAACCATGAATTTAAAGCATCTATTTTCTATTTTGCTCTTCAAACCAGCTCAAATGTATTTTTGTCTAAATCTTTTAGTTGTGTTTCACATAAATTGGATGAAATGTTCTGGCAGCAGTTCATTGTCAATGACAGTATGATAATGATGTGTTGAAGGAAACACTAAGGGGGTTTTGTACTACTGTATCTCTGTAAGAATGATCAATTGTAAAGGTAACGTCAGCTGTAGGAGAAACTGCTGTGCTGAAGTGAGATGATTGAACTGTTATGCTGAACTGAGGCCCTTTGGGCCTGAAGCTGAATGAATTTGAATAAGTGAATATACCTATCATTTCCTATGATGAAGTATAGAGCTTACAATGAGAAAATAATCCAAAGAATGGTCCTCAAACCAAGGTTTTCCTTTTTTAAAGGTTTTAGAAACATGAATTCTCCATAAAGAATTGTAAATTGTTTATTGGTTGTTTGATTTGATTGACAGATGTGATTTGGGGTTGAAGTTGCCTCGGGGTGTATAATCTCAGACTCACCTCATTCAACTCAGTCTCTGTGTTGAGAAATTCTGTAACGCCGCTTATTAATTTTGAGTTCATAAATAAAGCTTCTCCGTACCTGAAAACCAGAGAGAATATGTTCACTGTTATTGTACTGCACTGTTTAGAAAATATATATATTTTATAAAACATATGCCACCTGCCTTACCAGCCACAAACAAAAATCAGATGAAAATCTTATCATAATGTTAACATCAAAGCTTAAGGGGATGAATGGATGAAGCCGTTCTATCAGATCTATTCACCTGGAATTCAATATTTCCCACTTCTCTCTGAAATATCTCCACGCTAAATGTCTTCCGAGCGGATTGCGAGCCACATGTATGATGACATCGATCACGTCCTGATCCGGCACCATGTCAGAGGACAGAGACAGATTCAGAAGCCTGTAGAGAACAAAACAAATAAAAGGGATAGATGCTAAATACACTTTAAAGTACGCATTAACGTTATTCCATCTGTTTGTCTATAACATGTCAGTTACGACAGTTTCTTTAGGAAACTTTAAGTCTGTTATCTATTTTAATTACATTTTATTGTCTACAAAAATAAAACTTAAATAAACAGCCAGTTCCTTTACAGTGCTCTTGTTTGAAGGACTAAAGGTCGGAACACATCTATGGCTGTCTGACATATTATCATTGACTTTTATATTTATATCTTCAATTAAATAGAATTTGTTCAGAACTGGTCTCAAATCTAGAATGAAATAATTAAAAGCATATCTTTCTTTTCTGTTTTCTGTATCTGAGTCATTGCAAATCAGTTGTTCAAAATGTGTTTTTAATACCCCGCGTTGGCTTTTTCATTACGTAACTAACCCAAGAAGAGCAATTCAATGCAGACAGAGTAATTTACTTCAAATTGGTGCGAAATGTCAAACCGTTTAAAAAAGCGACATATTTCACGTAAAGCCAAAGTGTGCAAGTTTTTCAATTTGCAATAACATGTGGAGTAATTGCCACGCTGAGAGTCTCTCAGTTTTGTCCAACTTTTCTGGGTCGAATTTGTTTTTTCTCGCCTTATAATAAACATCATGGAGATTATAGTCATTGTGACAAAGGTTGGTGTTGTTGAGCGGTGTACCAGTGCTACTTCTAAGGCATCAAAATACTGCCGATGCCACTTTATTTTTTAAACGTTAGTATTGCAGTACCTTAAGTAATAAACATTCTGTTAAACAATTAGGTCATGCAAATAAAATCTTTTCGAAATTAATCTGTGTCTTAAATGATTCGGATGAATCAATGTTTCATGCCCACCATTGTTAAAGGAATCAGCTGTTTTGAACGAATCAGTAGAACGATTCAGTGACTCAGTAAAAAAGAATTCACATTTAAAAGTGTACTGTTGTATACTTTTGCATATATGCTCATACAGTAAAATGTAGTCAAATTCCTAGAAACTAATTTTTCTCAGTTTTTCCATAGTAAATATTAAAGTATACTACGGTACATACTTCCGATTATCAAATTACTACGGTTATTACAACAAAATAGTGTATTTTACATTAAATAAGTTAAACAAGTCATACTGCAATTTATAACCGTATACTACAGCTTACGAAAAAAAAACTTCCTGTAGTTTGCAGTTTTTCATCTTGCCAGTTATTCATTCTTGTTAATAAAGTAGAAATTGTTTATGATTAATCGCGACTTATCATAAGGCAGCCCAAATTAGTTTGGACTGTTTTCATCCAGATTCATGGAATTTTCATATGGACATTTAGGTTCATTTTGTAGAATTGACCACATCGCATCATTGCACACTATTGAGATACTTCAGGTGATGTTGTATAGTAAGATTTGTTTATAGAATTGTGACTACTTAAGTGGTAAGAAATGTCTGGATGTGTATTTTATATAATGCACTCTCAGTGTGTATATTTTTTATATGTTGACCAACAATTACCCCTTTTATTCTATTTAGTTCATTGTTCATATCTCCTTGCACTAGAGTTTCTATACACGATTATTATTATTATTTATATACGACTGGAAGTGCTTTGCCAAACACAGACTGTGTGATGGATTCATCTGTGTAATTTTCATTATTTACTGAATGAAGGAATGAAAAATAATCAATGCAAATCTCTAGAAATCAACTCTTTTGAACAACTCTTAAGCGAGTGAACAGTTTCTAATTAACAGATGAGTATAGCCAGTCTTTGACAATGAAGTCTGGCACTTTTTTATAACACCACATGTAATATGTATATGCAGATATTGTCGGTCTACAGTATTGAATATGACAGCAAAATCATGGATCAATGAGAGCATGTAAGACACTTTGATGAATTGGAAACGTACCGCACAAATGACTCAGAATATGTATGGGCTCTTGGATCTCCTTGAATGTTGTGTCAAGGATAAAATACAATCCATCATAATCCCGCATTCTTCTTTTTAACATGGAAAGGATTAAGAGCGCCAGAGAGGTTTGCCAGAAAATCTCCTACATGGGTTATTGTTTTTCCTGTACCATAAAAAGGGGGTGCAGCTCTACTTTTGGGAGTGACATTATGTGGGGAAATAGGGATTGCTTGGATGAATGGATTTAAAAGATTAATCCGTTTCAATGGGATGAACACCAGTTAACACACCTGTTGAGCAGGTAGATGTTGTCGCTGCAGGTCAAGGCCTCCAGAAGAATCTTCTTCTCAGAGACGGCGGTGGTGGAGTGAAACTTCATCCAGATGAACTCCCAAACGTCTTCATCCATCAGAGACACGCCTGTGCAGTACACGATGTCCCGCACGTTGGGTGGAATCCTGCAGCACAGAACAACAACTGTAACATTAATATGAACACATAACATGTATGATTTAATAAACGATTCAAAACACAGGATTTTTAAGCCACGGCTCAAATGGACTTCTGCGATCAGAAATATTTTTTCCCTTTGGGTTTAGACGTGTGCATGAACCAAATAAAGTACATTTTGTTCCAGCATAAAACATTTGTGATACCACTGAGCTCACATGCTTTAAAACATCATCCGTCCTTGAGGTCAGAATTTAAGTGGTGAAAATATGAGCCGGATCATCACATCGCTGAACACAGTTCAATATACAGCTGGACGGCACAGCTCAGATACAGTATATGGATTATGAGTGAGAACTCTCTGTGGACCTATAACATCATCTGGTGACACATCACAAAAAACAATAACAGTCAACAGCAGACCTTAAACAGAGAGAAAAGCTCTCAGCCATAGAAAGACAGTCAATTCATGTAATATTCATACGAGAATAAGAAGAAATAACATTAAACCCCTGGAGGAGCTGTGGCGTTGCAGTGGCTGAACTTATGATTTGCTCAAACAAAGCAATAAAGACCTGCTGATTCTGAATGATCCATTCAAGCCTCTGGGAGTTTGGATATTCAACTGATCTTCCAGAAAGACATGATAAGGATGTCACTCCAATTGAAACATAGAATGAACGATTGTGAAAGATAGTAGATTGTGCCACATACAATAAAACTAATATCTTTCTTATGATGGTTACCTGACAGGATGAACAAGTACATTTAAAAATCGATCTTTATTTGTCAAATGCTTGTGACATAACCTTAGGCACAATAGAAGTCTGATAAATTACTTTAGAAGTTAAGGCGTTTTTATAATAAAGATTAAAGTGAAAAATTTATAAGAAAAGGGTGTTATTACATGAGCACACCCTGTCAGACTAAAACTTGGCATACGTATATATTGGTTTAGTTTTTGTCTCTAACGTCCATTTCAAATTTGGTATCTGGAGCTTCTTATAAATGATGTAGGTCACTCCTGTGACATTACAGACATAAATGTCAAACATATCCCTCTTTTATGATGCGATCATCCTTGAATAATAAATTGAATAGACATTTTTAATATCCCAGCAGGTCCATAGGTCACCTCTGAAGAAATGACAGTGAAGAATACATTTGACACATCAAAGCTTATGCTTCCAGGTCGGATGAAAACATAGTACAATTCAAAAGAAAATCCAGACAGAAATGTTTTGGCAAGAATATAGAGCATCATTTTAAGCAAGCAAACGTGTGCAAAATTGTGTGTCTGTGTGTATATATGTAAACAAAGAAATATGGAAAAGGTTTGGCACATTGACAATGAAATATCTCCTAGGGTACGGTTGTAACAAAATACAAAAACAATCATGTTTTCTCTGTTACGGTTCATTCACACGGGCGTTAACGCTTCTCATTTACTTTAAATGGGTGACGTCATGCATTGCCAAACTGAATTGTGGGTCCATAAGTGTCGCGTCACTGGTGTTGCTCGCGGCACGAGTTCCATCCATCCATTTTCTTCCGCTTATCCTGGGCCGGGTCGCGGGGGCAGCAGTCTAAGAAGGGATAACCAGACTTCCCTCTCCTCCCTAGACACTTCCTCCAGCTCTTCCGGGGGGACACCGAGGCGTTCCCAGGCCAGGTGGGACATGCCTGGAACACCTTCCTGGGAAGACGTCCAGGGGGCATCCGGCAAAGATGCCCAAGCCACCTCAGCTGGCCCCTCTCGATGTGGAGTAGCAGCGCATCTACACTGAGCTCCTCCCGAGTGACCGAGCTTCTCACCCTATCTCTAAGGGATCGCCCAGCCACCCTGCGGAGAAAGCTCATTTCGGCCGCCTGTATCCGGGATCTTGTCCTTTCGGTCATGACCCACAGCTCATGACCATAGGTGAGAGTAGGAACGTAGATTGACCGGTAAATCGAGAGCTTCGCCTTGCGGCTCAGCTCCTTCTTCACCACGACAGACCGGTACAGCGACCGCATTACTGCGGCATTACCCCCGGATTCTTGAATTCCTCCACTTGAGGCAGGAACTCTCCACCTACCTGAAGTCGGCAAGGAGTTGAACATTTCTAATATTCCAAGCACAAACGCAGGTGTCAACCTACCAGATCGGCTTACTTAAATAGCCTAGTGTAGCGCTGTGCACTTGCGTTCATGCAAGACCGGAGAACAATGTGATTGGCTGTTGTCACTTTGAGGGTTAAGGTCATCATTTTCTTTCTGTAATATGATGCGTTTGACAGTGACGTGAAAATCATTGTGGGAAAACTAAACAGATGAACAAATTTCGTTGGCATGAATACGTTTAATACAGCTACCCCCACATTGCCAATATTTACACATCTCTCAACAGAAAAGTTATTTGTGTCACTGTTTGATCATGTTTTCAAAATGACAAATGCATCTGCAACTCCATGATGTCATTCAAACAAGTGGGTAAAAGAAAAAGTTATTGCACGGATGATGCTATTGTGACCACCAGTATGTTCTTACCTGTTCTTGTTGCTGGAAATCCAGTCTGAAATGAGAGACACAGCTTGGCGGTGACAGTGTTTGTTTCCAAAGCTACACGCCAGCATGATCACCTCTCTTTGTAACTCTCTGAGGACAAAAAAAACGATTCCAGGAAGTAGAAAAAAGTTAAGTAAGGTAGAAGAAAAAATTAACTAGCATCTCATCTTTAGGGTAAAATAATTTCCTCAAAAAAAGTAAATACCCATGATAAATAATTCAAGATGGAAGTTAAGCTGAACTCACTGGCTCTGATAAGCAGCCTGCATGAAGGAGCCGTCGGAGAAAGTGGTCGGCCAGCCCATCCTGTGGTACTTTGGTGACACCTGTTTCAGCACATAATCCTGATGAGAGAAGAGAACGAGATATTCATATTCAACCATCAAATATGATGATCAGTAATGCTGTTATTTTAACAAAAAGCCAAAAAATTTGTATGTATGAGTTGGATGAGGAGAAATCACACTCACACTAAAGAGGCTGTAGTCTTCGGTGCGGTCCAGTAGTTTGTCCAGCTGGTAAAGAGCTCGACTAGCAGCGTGCCAGGGCAGAAACTCGCTCTCCTGAGACAAATATGAGATGATCTGAAGAGGGATGTTTTGAGGCAGATAGCCAGCCCTAGAGACAATAGAGATGAAAAAAGTCTGAGTGGAAAGACCATTGAACAAAAAATGGTTCATTTTGTTCGTCGTTATTCTTTTAGAATGGAATAACTGCCACATTATGACTGCGTGGGGAGTCGTTATATGCTGAAAGAAACAAAAACAGCTTCTCCTGTACAGCTGCAGTCGTGTCTCACTTTGCATAAATCCATAAAACCATGAAAACATAGACAAGATGAGCACTAACAGCACAGATCAAACCCTTTCGACTGTCGTTGACAGCAGGACATGAAATCTTCGATGCAGTATTTTTAGGATGATCTTGTCCTCTGTTTAAATAAGACTGTGAACACAATTAATCCCAACAGCCTTTGAAATACACATCATTTTTTTTATAGTTCCACTTTTCCCACCTTTGCTTTTTTCCATCAGCCTATTTTAGAAAGACCTTTAACCTTCCCTTGAGTGATGAAAAAGACAGGTGGCCTTTATCCTTAGAGGAAAACATGAGCGAAGAGACCTTCCTAGAGTCATGAAATCACAGGGTATTTTTTATTGGTGGTGTTTACTATTGTTCATATTTATTCAGAGTTTGATCGAATCCCTGATTCAACTTCACCACATAACTTGTCCCGCATAATCAAATCTAATTATGAAAAGCTTTTTTACATTTCTAGCTGCTGGGGGTGGTACAGTGTGATTGCAGAATGACCTTGTTATGCAACAGATTAAGAAAATCCATCGTACACTTGTGTGATACTGATTGTGCAGCACAGTATTACAACAGCTTCATGTGTCACATATCAAGGTCATTTGTGTCAGTCACAGATTGAAACACCAGTGATTATTAGACAATATACAGTATACAAACCCAAAGCCATAACAGACGTGACAAAAATTGAGTAACTTTTTAACTTAAACTGTTTAAGCATTACAGACATGGCTTTTAAAGTGATAGTTTACCCCAAAATGAAAAAAATTGTCTTCATTTACTCGCCCACAGATTGTTCCAAACATAAAGGAAGATATTTGTAAAAATGTCATTAAGTAAACAGGTCTCATCCCTCATTGACTCCCATAGCATTTATTTTTCCTACTAAAGCAGTAAATGGGGGATGAGATCTGTTTGGTTATGGTTACTGACATTCTTTCAAATATCTTCATTTGTGTTCAATGCCCTCAATGTATTTATGTACAAAATACGTGATTGGAATAAGCACCACTTTTAAAATGATAACTTCACCTCAACAGACTAAACTTTCATGTTTAGAGAATGCCTGATGCACTTCTGATAAAATCAACATGAGCATTATGATGAACAGGAGTGGTCAGTAACGCTAGCAGAGCAGGATAACTTGTATAATTTGCTTCGAATTTCAAAATCTACACAAAGCCGAGCCACAGACGAGCAGTTGTTCGTCATATTCTTGGAAACTAAATTATTCCAAATGTTCATCAGTAATAATGAAGTATTTAAAATGTAAATAATTAAAACACTGCTTTAGACTGCGATAAATCAGTCAGTTTTCGTCACATTTAGCCTCCGGTTATTGAATATTTCTGCATGCTTGGTTCCATTCAGCCAATTATGACTTCATGAAGATTATCTGGGTATTAAACAGGACCATAGGGAGAGCAGTTGTTCTCAAAGGGCCTAATGGCAGCTTGGCAGCCTGTGGCTCTTTAAAGCCTCTGAGGAACTCTGAATGACTGTTCTCGACTCATCTGTGTCACAATTCCTTATTATTGTATATTTCATTCACTAATCCACTCATGACAGTCCAGTGCTATCATTTCTAAGACTTTGTATGTGTTCAGAGGAGCCATGTGACAAACAGAACCCACCTTGCTAGGTTAAACACATCATCTATCAGACCGGCTCTGTTGCCTACGGAGATGATCTGCAGAAAAACACGTTTATAAAAAGACTGATTAGGATAAGAGAAGGAGGAAAAAACACATGAAAAGCATATGAGAATAAGAGGAAAGTGGGAATTGTGGGTGACGTACCGTTGGGTTGGTCATGAGTTGTTGAATGAGAAGTCTCCAGTTGTGCAGGTCATAATTCACTCTGAAGTATCCTGTTTGATTGATGTTACCCAGTAACCACGTCTCTCCATCCATGTGATCGACTCTGTGCGTCTCTATAAATAAAGAATAAATGATGCATTTTAAATTTCTGTAATGCATGGCATAGTATTCTCTACGTTCATATGCTGTAATATAACAGTGCGACCTTATGTTTTTCATGGAGAACAAATGCACTGGTGTTTTAGAGCTCTCAGCGTCCACAATGACTATAAAGTGTGTCGTGATCCATACTTTATTCAAACATCTACACTACATTCTCTGTTTGCTCCAAGAGTCCCTAGCCGGGTTTCCATCCAATGTTGCGAATTTAACTAATGCGCAAAATTGGAATACTGCATTAAACATTTGGGAATAGGCACCGTTTCCATCCAACTATACAACAGTCACGTCCTCATAAACTGCAATTAAATATCAGTAAAGTAAGAGAAGATAATAATTTTCATACATAATAATAAAACTTGCGCAAGCAGACGATTATAAAACAGAATAAAAGCGGTGCTGTTGTGGGTGCCTGCCGTTTGGTATACACAGTCGTGACCGTTCCAAGAGGCAATTATAGAAATACTTGACGACTTTGCTCGGGCGTCTAAGAATGATTTGAATGCTGTGTAACAAGATCAGGACTCTGGTTAGTCAGGTTACACCGTCTCATAATGCAGTTACGTGACTCTTTGGAGGGAATTTATTTGTCAAATGCGTTTGCATCTCCCATTATTTGCATGAATTAAAAACCACCTAAAGCGAGCTCGAAAACGTTTTAATGAATTAAGAATGCAAATTCGAAATTTAGCGCTTCCATCGCTCGTTTCTGATACGAAACTTCAAAATGCATACAAAACCATAGTGATGGGAACCCGCTTATTGACTCAAATTCACCACTGAACGCTTTTTCCTTATGAGGGTTGTTTTTCAGCGTATAAAACTATTACAATAATGTGTGGATTAAAGAACAAAGCATTGAAAGTCTCATAGAGAAGCTGTTGTGATTTAGTCACGGTGTCGAGGTTGTTTTTAGTTTTTAGTGAAAGGATCGTGACATTTCTGTGGCGTCTGGTGATTTGTGTCAGAGGATGGTGTTTAGATGGTGACACTTCTGTTGTTGTTTGCTTTCTGGTGTTGGGATTCTGACACTCGTGCATGTGTTAAGCGTGTCTGAGAAAGCATGGTTCTGTTTTCCTGCTGCGCTCTTTTCTGTCAACCTTGTTGTGTTGTTTTGTGTTCCCAGCGGGATCTCATGGGAATTTGTTTTGTTTGGGGCTAATTCAAACAAATGTGAATCGTACAAAAAGTACAATGTGTGCGTGTTGTTTTCTGTTTTATTATTTGTAATCTGCTTCCATGTTTTTTTTGGTGTTGGTTTGAGCACAAGCCTTTTTTGCTGTCCTTTTCTCCCTTGTGTGTATCTTGACTTCACCTTTCCAGTCACCTGACCCTTAGTTCAAGCCCCACTTGCCATTCCTCATTACCCTCCTCACTTTCTTCTCTATTTAACCTCCATGTGTTCTCCATAGTGCCAGCCTAGAACAGTATTTTGTTCATGTCGGTTGGTTAGTCCCGTGGCTCTCTCGACTCCGCTCAAATGGTCTGACTTCCTGCATCCCTTATCCCATCATGCGGAGTGTGTTAATTCCCCTACGGGATGGTTCCTGTTTACTTTGTTTTTTGTTCTTAATGCAAGTGCATATTGGGAGTCCTTGCTTTTCTTTAACTCTAACCCACCCAGAAACAAAATACATAAATGTACTCGTGGGAGTATATTCCGAATTCAAGAAATTGAAACCACATATATCTCTACCCGCTTTCATACAGAAATCCTTCCCAGATGACCCTTCAGGTAAATATACGAAAATGGTTCATGTTTCATCTTTTTACTGGCAAGACTTGACTTTTCATTCGTCGATTTATGAAAATGCGTCAGACCAGAAAATCGCAAGCACGTCCGAAGATATTTTGCCATTCGCTGCGTACCAAAGTTCCAGTTTTTACTTAACTCTGTCCATCCAATTTGCGTCACGTGAGTGGGTGAGACCAATAGAAGATCAAAAACTCGCACCATTACCTGTCGGTCATAGTCTTAATTTGCGGTTGTACGGGCGGGACATGTCCCCACCACAAGTCGATTTTGTCCCCACCACTTATTGGAAGAAATAAAAAATAAGGAGTGTATGTTTACCGTGCAAGTAGCCTGCTTTGTAAGCAGACGCTATTTAACTCCGCCCATCCGTTTCAGATTGGAATAGACTAAATTTAAGAAAGGAACAAGAGGTTGACTACCCCAGTGTCGTAGAGCGTAAAGCATGTGTTACCAACTTCATGTCGTCGTAGGTTCTGGACTGCTGTTTGCTGAACTTTTCCCCTATCACATATCAGATTGTTAAGGTATTTACTTTTGATAAAATGATGAAAATATTTGAAAATGGCTGTTCAAGTCATACATGTACCAAACATTTTGCGATTAATTACAGTTTGGTGCTATATTCATCCTTATTGTTCTCGACATACAGTTGCTATCATCTATTGCAAGATTAATTACATTTTGATACTTGATCGAAAACTCCAACAAATGGAAAAAGTCACAACTTTGTAGTTTTTAATGAGTTCAAAACAAAATATAGAATTTTTGTTGTATATTTGAAGCCTATGTTTGTCCTTATTAGCAGGGGGTTCCCAAATGTCGCAGTCCTTTACACAACGACAGGTAATCGGTGTCAAACACCAAATTTTTAATAGTCATTCATAGACACAAATTTCCCCTTTTTTGTGTCTGTCAGCAGATCATTTTCGTGTCACACAGCACGTCTATAATCGTATTTATTTTAATACAAAGTATTTTTTATACTGCATGTATAAATGTATAAAAACGTGTGTTTTAGCTAAATTTGCCTTTGCTTCTGTGATATTAGGGTTTGTGGTGCGGTTAGCGGTGGCTTACGACAAAAGGGAGAAAACATGAATTAATAGATTCAAAATTCCGTGACAGTCATGAACTCCTGTCATACATTACAATCTCTCATACTGGAAAATGTCCAATTAAAGATGTGTGTATGTGTGAAAAGGCCTATTATTACATGGCTTGTTGAAATGCTTGATTCTGATTGGCCAGTTGTGACATTTGCAGGTTCGTTATTCCCAGATAACAACCTCTCAACACTAATTACACACGGTAAACCGGATGTAGCAAATCATTTTGACAGTTTTTTTGACAAATGAAATATAAATATGTCTTTAAATAACATATATGACATTATATTTACAAATGATTGAACCAAATCACCTGTCCGTGACATTTGAACGTCGTTTCTTACTAAAAAACTGAATTTAAACTGCTTTTCCTGGTGGAGGGTCGGCATTCAGTAAAAATGAGCTACTAAAATATTTCAAATTCACATTTCATGTCCAGTTTTTTCCTCATGTGGCAAGTAGCCGTGTAATAAGCGGCATAATGTACAGGCAGCAGGCTAGTATCGCCAAATAAGCCCCTTCAGTGTGATACAGTGTCTGATCACACTGTCGGGGCTTATTTCTGCGATAACAACCGGCTGTCTGTACATTATCCCTTACATAACACATAGTGTATCATACCTGTTCGATTAGAAACCCAAATAGTGTTTTCTGTTGATATGTGACTGGAGTTTCCCACTGTGAGCGTCAGGGGGATTTGCCACTGAAAGCTGAAATGACAAAAACACAAAAATAAGAGATCAAATGCTCATACTTAAAGGTTTAAAAGTCACGTATACAGTACAGATACATGTGTGAAGCAGTTGGTGTGAAATAAACCGTATGAAACGTAAAACTCCTACAACTTAATAGGATATAACAAAGAATATCCTCTCTATCTTAGCTCCAGCAGATACCGTGAATACATCAGAAATATCAGATGGCTGTGAACCTCAACACTCAAGTAAGACACATTCATCTTTCCCAGAATTCATTTCTCTATCACACTCTGTCTCTCTCATTCACGTACACACTTTCATTTCCTGGTTCTCACTAGCTGTCACGTTTTGTGCACACACTTCTTGTTGATTGGCATGTCTGTGCTCTCATTTTGTGTATGTGTGTGTGCTTGTAAGACCATCCCTAGGAATGAATGCACATCTAGCAAGACCGTTTCTGAGAGCTGTCACACTGGATGTCAACCTCTCAGCCTGTCAAAATGATTGACACTCAGGTGGGTGTGGCCTGCTGTTTTCCAGCATGAATTGTGCAAACTAACAGCTAACACAAGCATCACTTTTACAGTTACACAGTGTCATGACTTTGACTGAAACCCTAACCTATGTATTTAAATGTGACATGTTATACTTCCAACACATTTGAATGTAATCTTAAATCATGCAGATCATTGGGGAGAAATGCGAAAGATTTTTCCAAACCTTCTTGTTTTCAGAGATACATGACATATTAGAGGTCAGAACATGACAAAATCTTAAGGGATGGATTCTTTGGAAACCGACAAGTAAATTATAATAAAGCAACTGCCCAGAAAAGCCTATCAACCACCTAGCAACTACTGAAACACCCTAGAGCAGTGGTTCTCAACAGGGGATCCCAGGTGATTTCCAAGAGGCCGTAAGACGACCAATATTTTAAAATGCGCATTAAAAAACTAAAAAGTAACAACATTATTATTATTATTATTATTGTTATTAAATGTTTTAAGTTAATATTAAAGGGATAGTTCACCCAAAAATGAAAATGTTGTTAACATTTTGTCAACATGCCCATGTAATTTCATACCTGATTAATTACTTTCTTCCGATGAACACAGAGAAAGATATTTGGAAGAATGTTAGTAATTTTCAGTTCCGAGACATTGTTGACTACCATTGTAGGAAATATTAAATGCTAGTCAAAGATGCCAAAGAACACTTTGTTTTCCGAAATTCTTCAAAATATCTCATTATGTGTTCAACAGAAATAAAAATTACAAGATTTTTTCCTACTATGGTAGTGGACGGTGTCACTGAAACTTGGTATCATTCTTCCAAATATCTTTCTCTTTGTTCATAGGAAGAAAGAAATGTTTACAGGTTTGAAACAAACTGAGGGTGAGTAAATGATGACAGAGTCGTTTTTGGATAAACTATCACTTTAAGCTCTAAAATATTACATTGGGTAGGAATTTTGTGGTGTTGTGAGTTGGAGGGGGGGACTTTTAATATTGTTGAATACAATAGGGGGCCTTGGATTCAAAAACGTTGAGAAACCCTGCCATAGAGGCTCCGAGATATGCTAAAAAACATACAGCATGGTGTTCAGGAATGCAATTTGAGGAAGTTCAACAAAACCAAAAACACTTTTGGGAAAAATATTAAGCATTATGAAGCACGGTGAAAACACCATATTAACATACGTTTGATGGAGCGATATTGTAGTAAATGAGGATGTTAATAATAACAGAAGCATCTGTGTGTGTTGAGATAAAATCACACACTGATACAATACTTAAATCTGTGTTTATCAGTGGGAACGAACAAGAGAAGAACACAAAAGAAAATGAAAGTCCTCCACAGCTTGGTAGTTTGGTGGCTAATGTTTGGTTTCGTTAATGGAAGCGTCTGTTATCATCATTGTTATTTACATCTCTCAGGAACTTTCGCCTCAGCGAAAACAAGTATGAAGCTTTTATTATCTACAGCACTTCATTGTGCACTTAGATGTCTCCTCTTTCTATCAGAAGTCACTGGTTGTGAGATCACAGTCTGTTTCTCTGTACTGGTGTGATGACATCCTTGAAACTCTTTCGGGACTGTTGGCTTTAGTTGCATATAATGGACCACTTGGTACTGTGTAGCTCAGCTTGTGTGACAGGCTTAAAGATTTTCGCTCTTTAAGGCACTACCACTTTAACATTTGTACTCTGTAGGCTTGCATAAGAGTTTATCTCAATCATCAGGAGATTCTTTTTAGCCACTGAGACCATTAGGAAATCGACAGAAGATGTGGATACAACTTACAGGATAGGCAGGATGTCACACAGTGAGGGCATTAAAGGGACAGTTCACCCAAAAATGAAAATTCTGTTATCCTTTTCTCACTCGCCTGTCATTTCAAACCTTCTTGACTTTCTTTCTTCTGCAGAACACAAAGAAGATGTTTTGAAGAAAGTTGGTAACCGAATAGCGTTGGCACCCATTCACTTCTATTGTACGGACACAAAACCAATGCAAGTGAATGGGTGCCAGTTACCAACATTCTTCAAAATATCTTCTTTGGTGTTCTGTGGAAGGAAGAAAGTCATAAAGGTTTGAAAGACAAGATGGAAACGTTTTTGGGTGAACTGTCCCTTTAATGGATCCATCACCCCTGCAGAGAGAAACTAGCTCAACATCTGCGTAACGAAAGAGTTTGTGGAGAATTTGCACATCCTTTTATCACATGGCATTGTGCGTGAACCAGACGGTGTAATATATATTCAAACTGACCTTCACTTTTAGCTTTTGTTGCTGCTGATGTTTTTTTCAGCACATTTTTGCTATGGTGTCTCAAAGCCTGGAGGTGCTACACCTTTACATTAACATTTCCAATTGTGCCAAATCCTCCTGAGTTCCACCATATCGTCTGGTTCTAAGCTAAATATCCCTCTGTGGGATGAAACAAGAAAGAAACGACCCCTACTTGAATCATAGCTTTGCTATTGTTCCTTCGCACAGCTTTGCATTAAACACCTCTGCAGAAGACCACAGCTCTCAGAAAACACGCTCGAGTAGGAGGAAAGGTTTAAGATGAAGGTCTTTCCGAAACAATAGCATCTCAGAGAAGAGGTGTTAAGACAGTAGTCAACTGTTATGTTTCATATTGATCACGAGGTGGGTCAATGTGAAGATGCTTAGAACCTAGAAGTCAGGCTCAAACCTTTTGTTGAACAGTTCGGGATTCTGGATCTTGGCATCTGTGTCATACACAAAGTGCTCCTGGGAGATGGTGACAGTGTTGTCAAGACTGTCATTCTTGCTGATGGTGACGACAGGGTAACCCATCTGCAGGGTCCAACGGTCCATGACCTCTGTGATGTTGATGTCCTTCCCCTCCCTCTGCATGGCCTATGACGCAAAACATAAGACGCCGGCAAATTAATAACAAACAAACCTTGTCTTCAAGCAATAAAAGCAAAGTAAAACTCAGTTACGACGTTTAATTAAAAACTCACAGTAAGAAATTAAACTACTGATCTCTTAAACCGCCGTGTGGAAGCATCATCATGAGCAGCAATTTCTAGTTTATCTAATATCTCTGTGTGGGAATGAGGCTTGTAAAGGAGCAGAATTAGATTTATAAGTCTGATTTCTTCACTACAAGCTAAAGCATAAAACTGAATCTCACGGCTCATTAATGTGAACTGCCTTTTAATGTTACGTCCCTGAGGGAGATATACAGTTTTCTACACACCGTTCCTCTTTATTCTTTCAAATGCTACTATAAATGACTCCGCAGAGTCGACCACTTGCAGTTTTATGTATAAATTGTTTTCAAAGGCTTTCCAAGTCGCCTTATTAAAGAGCATTTTATTGTATCAAGGATTTGGTCAACATAGTTCCAGCTGGTGTGAGACAGAAACAAAGTGCTCTATCACCAACCTGATCAGATCAATGAAGCATGTTCTCGACTATAACTCGGACATTGCTTGTGATCGCTGACACTTTGTGAGATGAGTAATAGAGAGAACCTGATTGAGGGCTGTGTGAGGCAGTGCATCACAGGAAATATACACGAGTGTATGTTTCTCAACTGGTATGTCGCAAGACCGTTCTAACTGGGTCGCGGAGTAAATACAAAAAAAACTTAATTATAAATGTTTTTCTAATGCAAGACTTTTATTTTGAAGATGTCCATGAAAGCGTTGGGAGATGCCTGAGCGAGTGAGGGCTGGTTGTGCCAATTCAATATCTGCGTTTAGGTGAGACGTTGAACATGTCATTATTCTAAAGTTATTTTCTTAACTTGTTACGTAATAACTAGTCTTTCACCTCAGAAAAAACAAACCTGTCAGACGTGATTCAGTGCTATACTCAAGCTAATGTTGTGGCTATATGTGTAATTTGCGTGTGGGACAGGCGGGCCATATCCTTACCACTTTTTCGGGAGAAATTAAGAAATGCTTGCGAAAGGTGTGATTTGTTTGCTTAGGGGCTATTAACATTTAAAAACTCATTTAAAACGCAGGATGTGTCGCTTTTGGAAACACATCTGTTAGTAGCGGAAGACAGAGTGCCGCTGTTTTCCAGTATGAGTTGCATGCTGCATCTACGCTAGCTCCAGTGTACAAGCACAAAAACGTGTAAACCAATGAACACATGACATTTTTAGTTATAGGAATAAACCGTAAACAGTGTAAACAGTGAACCGAGTCGAAAAGTGGAGTAGCCAAAGGACGGACCGCCCACTATATGACAAATATTCAAAACAACGAGTAAGTACAGAAACTATTTAAGTAATGTTTTTGTCATCTCTGTCCCCAACACTTTTCAAAACAAAGTTACGCCACTGGTGGTTAGTATTTTAGTATTAGTCACTCTTTACACTGTTTTTTAAACAAACTACATATGACATCATATATTCTATAAGGTGGGTATACGTATATAAAAAGTGACGACAAAACCAGTTGAAAACCACAGCTGTATGAGACGGTCATGTCAAATCTATTATAAACAGAATACGGATAATAGTTGTAAAAAAAATTGCCAGAATCATACAGCAGCCAGTATGTATTTGAAGTATCTACGTATACATCTAGATTCAGCAGACTTTCATGTTAAAGGTGATCAAATTTCTGAATCGATATTTGAACTTCACCAGCATCAAGTGCTACACATTAAGAGCTAAAGTAAATAACCCATCTTATAAATTAAACTATTTCCACTTGGCTTTCCAAGAAAAAAACAAAAACACTTTCCATGATGATTTGAGTAGGTGTTGTCGATCAGCATAAGTTCACGGTGAATAAAAGCTGTTATATAATGACCTCTGATTTATTCTGTATGTGGTAAATGAATCTGCCTTCAGGAGATGTTCTGGCTGAATTTAACGAGAATAATTTAACATCAACACAATCTGAATGTGTAAAATCTTACCTCTGAGAATTTGTTCCACAAGTCATCTCTCGCTGCATTTCTGTACATGTACGTCACCAAGTAATCCTGCGAACAGACACAGACACATGTTTACCCCTTTAATTCAGGTTTTGAAAACAATTAAAAATTGGAATTTATAAGCGACACTGGAATTGCTACCATTTCAGCAAGGGCAGGGCGTAATGAAGATATGTTGCCTCATATTTCATGCATTTAAACTAAATGGAAATACATGAGAAATCAGTGAAATATGCTGCATACGCAACATCACCCGCGGGGCTTCAGTTCACTGATAAAACACTTCACCTCTCAAACAAACGCTACATTATCAGTGAGTTCTGCCCTACAGTATCAGTGATACAGGTGGTGACTGACATGAAGAAAGAGTCTGATCCTTGAGTGCACATTTATCATTCATCTCTCGAGTGACCGTGAGAGATAAACCCCTCAACTGTAATCCGCTCTCTGTTGCTGCAGTCAAGAGACCCTGTTGAACAAATACAACACAGACCACAGTGATCCTGCACAGATACTGATTCTCAAAACTACACCATTTATGGTCTGAAAGCATAAGGCTTAAAAACACTACACAGCCTGCTGAGCATTCAGAGAGTCTGAGGACTAAGTTTGGAACAGAAGCACATTTAGATCATCAGTGCAGCTATAGTCAGAATGCCAAGTGACCATGCGGTTCAATCTAGTCTGTGATTCGGCTGTCAAAGTTTGTTGTCATTATTTTGACACTGATGTGTTCTGCTCACTGCCAATGTGAAAACAAATCAATCCTTTACTAAAGACAGCATGGTTATATGAACATACTGTCAGGGGCGCTGGAGCGGACGTAATAATAGACATTAATTACAAGGGTCACGCGGAGGGGAAGGGATGTCACGAGAGTCTATAACCTGACAAATCACCACAATGTCATGCATGTTTAATAAACACTCTTCCACAGACTTTAATAAACAATATACTTGCAAAAAGTGAGATTTTGAAAATATTAGTTTTAAGGTACAATTTTTCGAAATTGAGAAGTATGCATAATCTAAAAGTTATTAGTCATTAATTATTAAGCTTTCCGTTGATGTATGGTTTGTTAAGATATGATGATATTTGGCCGAGATACAACTATTTGAAAATCTCGAATCTAAGTATGCAAAAAAAAACTAAATATAAATATAAATAAAAATAAATGCAACTTTCCATATTTTACTTTTATCATTATATATTGGAAAAACAGGACATGTTCTGTGCATAATGGCTGTGTGCACTGTTGACGTGTACAAATATAAAACACAATATAAAATATAATGTATTTAATGGTTATAATGTGAATTGGATTTCGATTTAATGGAAAATATAACGGTGTCTACTGGTATGTGTTATTTTGCAGACGGTAACCAAAAGACACCATTTAATCCTGTAAGAATGATGTCCAAAACACACTATAAAAACACATTTTGTAATGGTTTTAATGGTAAAAGGCTAATGGTGCATTATGCTATTCAATGGAGACCATAAGAATTTCTGTTGTTTCTATTGTTTCAGCTTGTGTTTTACTAAATGTAGTATTTATTTAAATCGCAAAAAAACAAATATCTGTAAATAATGCAATTTGACTTGCATTTTCTGACAGTCACGGTTGTTTTTCACAGAGGTCAGCATTAGCATGTGTTGCTGAGCTAATGCTAGACATCCAAATTGTATTTACAAAAGTACTCCAAAAGATTGATCATTTCAATATGCAAGTGCCATGAAGCTAAAACGACTATTCTGGACAAATCTTCATCACGACAGCCACAGCAGATCATAAATAATTCTTTATTTGTCTTCTTAAATGAGTTCCCTCAAAAGCAATCCAAAGAGAAATATGTGGACAATTTTCCTGCACATGAAAGTCATTTCCATTCAATAATTTCCATTCAAGTTGATTGTTTGGTGAAGTGTTGATCTATTCTCCCCATCTATAAGCGACAGACTTTCCATAAGAAAGAGGGAATACAGAAGAAGCCAGATAAGAAAAAGAATATGGAAGAAATATATCTCGCCCACACTCTTCCTGTCTTTCATTGTGTAAGGAAATTAAATGAAGGGGTATACGATCATGTGTTCATAAGAAATTACAGGTCCACACCTCTTGGATCTCACGGCTGTCAGGTACCCACAGAGCAATTCATAAGTCAGAAATGTCAGTATATGCAGCCAAAATGAATACTTCCTTTGCTCTCATTTCCTGATAGATCTGAAAGCGGGTGTGGAAGAAATGGACCGAGATCATAGAACTGTTTTATCACTGGAGGTTCTCTTGGGCAACGTATATGTGCTTCTAAACTCATTCAGACCTCATTTATGACTCCCACTATTTTGTAATAAAAAGCCTCCATATGTCTGTCTTCACTAGCCCATCCGGTATTTTTTCAATAGATGCCCTCACTGATGCCCTCAAACTCACACACAGAGACAGAGAGAGAGAGAGAGAGAGAGAGAGAGACAGACAGAAAGAGAGAGAGAGAGAGAGACAGAGACAGAGAGAGAGAGAGAAGCTCAAAACCTGGCTGCAAGATATGTCAAGTCCTGCCACGAGCAAAGAACAAGCAGCACAACACAAAACAACACTGACAGAACAACACACACAAACTGACACTATCACCCTCATTGAGAACTTTAATTAAAACTCTTTTTCTGTTTATATTGAGATGTTTATATATATATTTTTACTTATAGACTTTTAATTTTATTCTATCTTATTTTTTATCTTAATCTGTATTGGTGCATGTTTATATTTAATCTTGTGCTTTGGCAATGTAAATTTTCTTTTATCATGCCAATAAAGCTCCTTTGAATCTTGAATCTTGAATCTTGAGAGAGACAGAGAGACAGAGAGAGAGAGAGAGAGACAGAGAGAGAGCGAGAGAGAGACAGAGACAGAGACAGAGACAGAGAGAGAGAGAGAGAGAGAGAGAGGGAGAGAGAGAGAGAGAGAGAGAGAGAGAGAGAGAGAGAGAGAGAGAGAGAGAGAGAGAGAGAGAGAGAGAGAGAGAGAGATGGTTAATGGTAGTCTGGGTGTCGACTACAGTGTGACTGCAGGTTAAGCATTCTGAACACAGAGCTGTCTGTCTTTTAGCTTTAATTATGCAGAGACACGGATGAGGAAAGAAGCTACACAGAGAAAAAGAGAGAGAGACAGAGGGAATGAAGTGAACCTGAAGAGAGAAAAACCAACAGTAGATGAAAGAGTATCGGTGTACCTCTGGCAGAAGTATATATGGCACATATGGAAAATTCTGAAAACATATGGACTTTCAAAGGCGTTAGAGTACCCTATAAGGACTGAGAAATTTAAGTTTCATAGTAAAATGAGCCCTGACCACATGACATCACTAGAAAAACATCAAAAAGAAAATTCACATACAATATGGTACCACTGTTTAGGTGAAGGTTTATTATTATAAGGGGTCTAAAGTGATGAACTTTGAATAAGGTTCTATTCATGCGAAAACACATGAATAAACTTTTGCATTGAAAACATGTCCATGTGAACATAAACAAAGATATGAATTTAACAAGATGCACCACTGCCGTTATTACGAATGGCGAGGAATGCAACGCTCAATATGGCCGCTTTAGCGAAGGAAGGCTTCCTTCCAGTAAAACGAGGCAATGGTCGATCAGTAAAGACTGACGATCGTCTGGGGCGGGGCTCTCAAGGGGCAAACCAAAGTTAGGACCCAGTTCATGTCATCTCTAATTATTGGTCGAAAACATGCTGTTTAATTGTGATTTTTGCCAGAGATTTTAGAAAAATCTGTCTTACCCAATTCAAGTAGATAGGACTGTGGATTTGCTATGATGTAAAAAACTGCTCAGAGGAGTTGCAAACATGGCCGCTCAGTGGCACGACTTCCATATAAAAAATAAAAAAAGACCAAAGAGAGAGAGAGAGAGCAACTATTGGCTTACATTGAGTCCTCTCTGAAACGCCTGCTGTCCCATGACATTAGCCAGCATACGGATCAAAGCGGCGCCCTGCACACATGCAATTGACACACATTCAATAAAAGATGATCATTTATATCCACAATTTGCATTCAAGAAAATAAAGTTCAAATTACATTAAATTAAGTTATTTATTAACAGCAGACCAGCCCGAAAAAGTTTCTATAAAAGAGGGCTCCACAAAATATTCTGAGATGTTATATCTGTGATCGGTCTCTTTTTTATGATTTTAAGTCTCACAGCATCCAATTCCCATAAATTCCTCTTTACTCCACACTCCATTCATCCCAATCTGTGTGATCTGTCTTTTCCTGTTAGGTCTTAGAGACTCGTGTGATATTACAGTTTGTAATGTGAAAATGGGAAGTGTTGGGTGTCGGGATCAGAACAGTGTGACGGAAAGTTCATAACACCACATGACGTGTTGAAAAAAAAGGAGGGTTGATGGCCCTCAGGAAACATCAATTACAAATAATCTATGGGTTGATTGACAGCTAACAAGGCCATTGGTTGAGGAAGGACTGATGGAGATGAAAAACCTATTCTATTTGTGTCTAGATCTTGATGGAGTACAAAAATATGTCCTTCTTGTTCTAATGTTTTTCTGTGATATTAATGATGAGTGGGTTTGTTTGTGTCCTTTAGTTATTTATAGTGCATTCTACTGAAGAAGGTTATTAAAAAAGCGTATGTGTAGTTTGAGATGAAATGTTTACAGTGCCATTCGTCTCTTGAGGATATCAAATCTTACAATCCTTCAGTTTATCTGAAATGGGGAACTATATACGCTTCGAATCTAAGAAAAATGCTCTTACCTTCTTATATGCAATCCAATCAAATACTCTGTCGATGTCTGTGGCTTTAAACACCAGTTGAGAGATAGGATGAGAATTAGCCAATCCATCCAATAACATCACCTCATGTAGAACATCAGTCAGAAATCTCTGTTTCTCCTGTGGATGAAAGAAAAGAAAGTTTTATTTGGATTTTTTTGTACATTACAAATGCAAACTGATCTTTTTTACAGAGCCTTTTCATTACAAAAATATCAATACAGCAACTAAACTAAGCGGAATGAGGCAATAAGAAAAAAAAAGTAGTCCAAATCTGAATACCATGGTCCCAGATTATAGTATTTATGAAAGCCATAACACCTTTCAAACTTGTACAAACTCTCATACAATACTGCAAAATGTGCTTCGTCCATCATATGGTTTTCCTGTTACTCTTATAAAAGTGTCAGTCTGTCAGTTACTGTAAATGAGAATGAAATATTTAACATATGAATTATAAATGAAAGCATTGCACTGCAGGTTCATATTCAAAACATCTTCATAATGGGCTCAGAAATCTCTGTGACTGAACAAATTCACAGTGGCAGTTTAAATATAAACTACATGAAGATTTTCTTCTTTCATTATTTGCTGATATGTTTTAACAGTATATAATATAATGCAAGCAAATAATCATATGCTATAAAAAAGTAGATTCTTAAAATGATTTACCACACCTTTATTCTTCAAGCCGTTATGAATCATTCACTTTATTAAAGCTTTGGCGGCTTGATGCAAATCCTATTTAACACATGAAATCAATAGAGCATCATATTTGAATCAAGGGAATTTGGCCCAAGCAAACAACATAATGAAATGAATAAAAACAATGAAATGAGTCATTTAAAAAATCATAATCGAACCATTTGTAAAATGTTGTCAATTTAAATAATATAAATCTCTCAAAGCTAATTTCTAAATGTACAGATCAGTTATTGAAATAACCAAACCCCTTAAACAGATCAACATAAAAGCAGTATTGGTGAAGGTAGAAATAAGAAAGAGGTAGATACACAACAGCTGGTAAGGTTAACCTGATTTTATTTAAGTAACGAAAATTTAGTGCAGGACAAGAGTCTCCGTCTGGTGCACACAACAAGGCGTTTACATCAAATGTTATTTCATTTAGACCTACTTACCACCATCATAACCTCTTCGATTCCTGTAAATCCAACCGAAAGCCTGAAGATCCAGAATACTACACAGATCAATCACTATAAGCTCAGAGACTGCAGTATTGCCCTGCTCTAGTACATAGTCTTGGAGCAATTGGGTAACTAGCTCCTCTGATTATTTCCATGATAACCAGATGTAAGGATTACATCATGCACGTGAGAAATAGGATGAAACCACTGCTCCAGAAGTTACAAAATGAGCAGTTACCCATTTGAATGACCTTTGAAATACGTCTGCCAAATCATCGCTGTTGAAGCATACAACGATTACATTTTTCTGGTAAGGGGTAACAGTATACAATTAGGTTCCATCATTTCAAGGTGTGGTGGTTGATTTGGAAAGGTGCTTATTTTAGCCTGCTAGCACTGAAATTATAATCCCACCCTCTGTGCAATTTGCCGTCCAAAGCCACGCCTCCTCCAAACACATGAATGTATTATGTGAGTCCACGTAACGAATTACAAACTAAAGTCATTAAATTCTTCTCGAAGCATGTACATACCTGTCCAAAAGGAGGAGAGCAACCATGGTATCATCTTTTAGACCCTTTGCCTGCTAGAGCTGTCTCCATAATGTAAAAGCTGAACCGATGTTAATTCGACTTTTTACTCTTTCATGATCATGACTTTTTTTCGTCTTTGCTGTTTCAAATACTGACATCCGTTTTGTAGATTCAGTTGTCGATTCCGCAGGAAAGTTTGTTTTTTGCTGATTGTCCGCCATTCTGCCTAAATTGACCCAGCGGACATGAGCGCGCTGATGACGTATTATGTCTACGTGAACAGGGTGCGCAGTGGTATGCAAAATACGTTGGCTGAAAATGTACTCCTGACCAGTGACAGCGTTAGGCCAGAACGTTTTGATTGGGCGCACTTTTTTTGGCCCTATGGCTTTTAAAGATGATATATAATAATAAAATATTATTTGACCGTTATACTTCTTGATTGCTATCAGGATGTAGAGATATTTCCAACCAGCATGACAAATAATATAGTTCTGGACAGGATCACCTATTCTGCCTTTAACAAACTAAAAATAAAAACGATTTCTAAAGCATTTTTTACAAAAAAATGTAGCTTCAGGCAAGATTCATCTATATTCTATATTCTACATATCATTGTGTAGGGTAAAAGTATGCATTTTATTTTCATTAAATATTTTGTTGAACTTTGTTGTAATCTATTATCTTAAAACAGTTAACAATATTTGTATTATTTATTTTGTTCCAGTTATTTATTCACAGTTCTTTATTTGCATTCTTATTGTATTGCTGACTTCTATATTTAAGTTTATGTCATGTCTATAACTATAGTATAGTTTTGGTGACCAAAACAGACAAAAATACACTAAAGACTCGGCAGAACCAGCAACAAAACCAGCAACAAGCTATTGTAAATATGGTAAAAGCACAGCATGACATAAAATACAAAACTGTTATTTCTCTGTAAAGATGGAAGTAAAAAAACTTCTAATTCTAATTGATTTAATGGCTCATCTTTATTGGTAATGTGCTATTGGTTTAATGACTATTGGTGGGGTGCCTGATGGAAACACACAAAAATAGAGTATATAAATTAATTTTGTAATGCTTTTAATAGCAAACAGCTTCTGGTTCCTAATGGTGATTGTAATGGAAACCATTAGAATTTTTATTATGTTTATCAGTGGTGTCTAACGGTAATCAAGAAAATGTAACGTAATGCTAATGACAGACTAAATACTAAATGACTTGATTTAGTATTCAAACTCCTATTATCATTATCCTAGGGCACATTACCCATAGTGTACACTCCTCTAGCATACATCAGGTCTGATGAGACTGAGTCATGACCAAAAGCCGAAAATAATCTGCACACACCAGCTCACAGAGTTACTCGTGTGACTCATGTTAGCAGAAGCAACAACGAGTTCAAATCAGCACGAAAAATTGTTGGTGTTCACGCAAAAATAATAATTGAAACGATTTGTTCTAAGAAAACAAAAGAGGCAGTTCAAGCTTCCATTTTGATTCTCGGCTGACCAAAGAAGAATCCAGCGAAAGAAATCAAACAAAGAAATCGCCTCATCTCACGGCTCAACCCAGACAAAGCACGAGAAAGGAGAGAAAGCGAGACTTGACGTCTAACATCACATCCAGATCTCTTGTTTTAAATACACAACCGTCTTTTCACAGTAACACCAGCATTTCACAGGTGAAACTTTATGAGAGGACTGAATGAAGTCAACGTTATAATAAATCTTACCATGTTCCACTTGGGGAAAAGGAAATCTGTCCCGATGTACTCAAAGAAATGAGCAAATCCCTCCTTTAGCCAAACGTCCTCCCACCAAATAGGTGTGACCAGATCTCCAAACCACTAGACAAAAGAACACATCAAACAGTAATGAAGTTATGTTTAGAGGTAAAACATGATTTTCTGAGCATAATGGGCCCTATATTAACTATCTAAGCGCATGGTCTAAAGCGCAAGGCACAGGGGAACTTAGGGCGTGTCCGAATCCACTTTTGCTACTTTAAGGATGAGAAAAGTGGTCGGCGCGCCAAGCGCATGGTCTAAAAGGGTTGTCCCTATTCTCTTAATGAGTCATGGTTGTGTTTCGGGCAAAACATGCAGTAAACCAATCAGAGTCTCATTTCTCAATCCCTATAAGAAACAGTTGCACTCGCGCCATGATGGATTCGCTATTTACACGGCAGAATTCGGAAGAGCAAAGACTGAACGCTTCTCAAACAGGAAACTCATCTGCTCGTGCACGAGGTTAAAGCGCTCGAGCTGACCATCTACAGGACAAGCCAGATTTTAATTATTATTTACATAATGTTTTACATTGTAATCCATTTATTTGTAATATTTGGCATTATTATGTGCTGCTGCACGTCCCTCTGTATGTAATAAGCAGAATGTACAAGCGCTGCGCACCTAACTATAGAGCCATATTACTAACGTGCTCTTATGATAAAACATATTTATATATTTATAAGGTAAATAACAAAAAAATATTCCGCCGTTGAGTTTTCAGTTGGTCAATGGCGCAGTTTATTTCAGTTGCTTCAAAAAAGTAATGCGCCAAAACACATCTTGTTTTCAGACCAGCACGGCCATGGGCGCAAAAATGGGCCCAAATGCATATGCTATTTAAACAACGTGGTACAAGACGTGAAAATGAAAAACGCGTTGGGCTGAAACTAGCAAAAAATCCTTACATCGTGCCTGGCTCCGCATTGCGACATGTGTATGATAGAGCCCAATATGTTGGTAATTCCGAATAGTATTTCATAAGAATTTTATAAAGGACAGGGTCTAATGCAGGCACGTGTGCCACTGAGAGCCGTTTCCCTGGATCTTTTTACCCCAGCACACAAAGCTCTGTATGAGACAATGTTCTTTCATCTGATAGGACATGATATCTTTGGAGAAGTTCAAAGGCTCTCCAACAGTCTAATGGAATATCAATAAGTGATTCAGACGAATAGGAGGATAGAGAAGCCACAGCACAGACAAAGACGACCAGTAACTATCACAGAGGAAACATCTAATAATGACACATCAAGTGGCTTCTCATTGGTTGAATAACAGGCGCTTTATTCCAATGTCAAAAGTTCTGATCTTGAACAACGTCAGAAAGAATAACCATAAAAGAGGAGGATGCGGTAGCCCACCTGCTTCGTTAAAAAAGTAACCTAGATAAAGAGATCACTATGTACCTCTATACTGTAGAATATACAGGACATTTCCATTGAAAAAAACATACAAATCAAAAAACAACATCATTAAAGGAGTAGTTCACCTTCAAAATGAAAATTCTGTTATCATTTAAGTGCCACCTAGTCATTTAAAACCTGTATTACTTTCGTTCTTCTGCAGAACACAAAAGAATGTATTTTGAAAAATGGTAACAGAACAGCACAGCCCCCCTATTGTAGCCAAAGCACGCGAATGGGGGGCTGTTAACAACATTCTTCAAAATACCTTCTTTTGTGTTCTGCAGAAGAAAGAAAGTCATACAGGTTTGAAATGAGGGAGAGTAAATGTTGACAGAATTTTCATTTTGAAGGTGAACTACTCATTTAAGACACAAAACTCCTAAAATCAGATAAGATTTGCTCTGATGAGAGCTGACATGTATCAAGACCGAAAAACAACCCGAAGCCCTGAACCAAACTGGAAGGTCTTGTACTGAAATGGCTAAATAATTGAGGTTGAGATGTTCTGTGACTTCTGTTAGCTGCATTGAGTTTGTGTCTATGGAGAAAAGAGCTTTGCCTCTACTTGTAACACTGTAGATGTACAGTATCCCGTATGGTCACGTGTTAAGAGAGCACACAGAATAAGAGAAATGAAATTGACATCATATAGGATAAATTCAAGCACCACAGTTTGCTTAAACATTCTTATCTTTCTGACTAATAAGTAATAAAAAAATGAAAAAGCTTGTTGTATCATTCTGTTACTCCACTTATTTATATGAAATATGCAATAATTATCAACAGGTTAGAAGACACAAAACTACAGTTATAGTTATACTTAAGGGATGTTACATTTGGAACATGAGGAATTTAATGCTAGATATAAACAAATGTCAAAACCATGATCAATATCTACCGACTCTTAGTTTGGCTAAAATTAGCCAAATATGAATTCATCTTAACACAACTGAATATTACTGTGGTGGTCTTGATTTTAAAACAGCAAGATGTTTTGCAAAAGGCCTTAAAGAAATGTGGAGTTACATATCAAATATTACGATCAAGACAGAACGGTAAATGTGTGTGTTTTACCTGATGGCAGATCTCGTGCACCACCACCATGGTGAGCTCCATCTGATAGGAGAAGGAAGAGACGTCAGGATCCAAGAAGATCTTCTGCTCCACAAACACACTCAGACCCCAGTTCTCCATGGCTGCATACGGATGCTTGGGAACTGCCAGCAGATCTGTGCAGAGGGAGGAAGGTCAGAGGTCAATGATGAGGAAACAGGGTTGATAAACAGGTAACAGTCACTGAGAAAATAAACCAAAGCAAAGTGATAAACACACTATCCAGTCATGGTATTACCCATAAACATATTTTAAATGGCTTAATGCCTTAGGAATCAGCAGACAGAAAATCTGCAAATGTTTAATGGCTTCCTCTCCATCAGCGTCCTTGTCAGGTAGGATTCATATGGCAATGAGAACAGAAGTAGGTAAACCTCTGGCGCTGATCTGAACCAAGATCTCATAATCAAGAGGAAGAGGAACCGTTTAAAACTGTGACATGATTATCACAGACAAGATGTGTGTGTCTTCTTGACACGTTTTTCTCAGATCGACTGAAAGCAGCTGCAGTTTGTGAAGGGAAGATGCAATTACCATGGCGACTGATACGGCTCGTTGGTATCAGACACCTTTAAAACTGAACAGACATCAATCACTTCCATTGAAAATGAACCTCCATTAAGATTGCACACAAACACACACAATTAACGTTTGAGCTACAAAAATAAACAGTAATGTAAAATGAAAGAGATGCTCTATTAAACAACTTGAGAAAGTAAATCTGAACCAAACAGTGCAGGTTTAATTGACCATTGGTAATGTGCTTTATGGCTGAGGAACTTCATGCTCTTTTTAAATGACCTTTATATAAGCTTATACTGCAATAAAACAACCAATGCTTTGAGTTCAAACACTGAGATACAGTGGATAAACAGCTGTTTATTTCGTACTACTGTATAGTTATGCGGTTCATACAGGAGGAATTATCTGTAGTGGTGTAAATCCCTGTGTTTAAGGTAAATACCACCTTCAGTATGTGGAAATATTTATATTTCCGTATCAATTTAATACAGTTCCGATTCTAGATGTCTAGGGGTCCTAAGCAAACTTGTGAGGGGCCCTTGTACAAATAATTTAAAGTAGATATAGCCTAAACATAACTATAAGCCAAAAAAATGGAAAAATAAATGGAAAAAATAAATTGACACATTTAACACTTAAAAAGACAAAAAACATTAAACAATTAAGTATAACATTCAATTTAATTCTGATTTAATGGTTTTGAAACCATCTAGCTGTCAAACAAAGCTATAACGCAAATCTGTGTCCTTACTAATGATTTACTTACATAAATAAAGCTTGATAAATAAAGTTTACTCAAGAAAGCTAAGCATACATTTACATTTATTCATTTGGCAGACGCTTTTATCCAAAGCGACTTACAAGTAGGGTGTAGTGGGCAACTATCACTGCAGAGCAAACAGGGGTAAGGTGCCTTGCTCAAGGGCACTTCAGTCATTTTCTGGTGGTACTGAGGTTTGAACCAGTGACCTTCTGGCTACGAGTCCAACTCTCTAACCACTAGACTACAACTGACCCATACAAAAGCACATCAACAATTCTCTAAGTGATGGCACAAACTGAAAATTACATATTACTTTATGGGCAAACGTAATACCATGTACAAGTACTGAATTTGTAAATCTGTACTGGAGAAGTGTTTTGTAAGTAGGGTGATTCATTGCATAATTTGGCAAACTATAAAGGACAAAATAGTACAAAAACACATGCCTTCTTGTTCTTTTGCCTCGTGTTGTTGCCATTTTTTTCTTTATTTGCTCCAGATGGTCACATGTAATGACGTATATCAGCACATCATTTTTATGTCATTACCTGTTGCCCACAACAACATATCCAAGTATGTAACAGTGAGTAAAGTTTTGAAAAGGACATTTCGAATGATTCCTCTAAAGTTGAATTCGCAAGTTATAGAAATAGTGTCCCTGTTACAATAGTTTTTGTATTCGGTTCTCAAGGGGGCCCCCAGGTGATCCAGGGGCCCTACCCAACCTGCGTAGTCTGCGTATAGGAAGGATTGGCTCTTATTTAGTAAGCTAACTTGGAAAGGAACTACTTGTTTAAATTTCAAACTATCATGAGATTGTGTGTCCTTTCAAATAAGACTTTAACATTAAAATGCTTTTAATGTGGCAGACATAATTAAAACAAATAGAGTGGATATTAAAGAGATAATTCACCTGAAATGAAATACTGTCATCATATACTCACCCTTATATTGTTTCAAACCTGTATACATTTCTTTGTTTTGCTAAACACACAGGAATACATTTGGAAGAATGTAAGATCTCGCCCTCCATTTACTGCCATAATAGGGGAGATAAATACTATGGGATTCAAAGGGGGTTAGATATGACAATCTTCCAGATATCCTCCTGTGTGTTCACCAAAACAGGTTCTGAACAAGCTAATTGTGAGTAAATGATTACAGAGTTTTCATTTTTGGGTGAACTATCCCTTTAATAAAAAAACAGCAAACAACATACTTTCAACACATTAGCAGGAGCTACACTAACCGTGTTCACAGACTTTAACCTAAACCTTCTGCTATTCAATCTACAGACACATGTTGGTTTCTTTACAGTTAATTAGGTATGAGCGTTTTATTATACAGTGTTATAATAGTGTGAATGTGTTAATCTTGTTAATCTGATGTGATTTGACTCCAGCAGTGTTGATGATGGTCTCTAGGGACGACCAACAGCGAAGCTGATAACTCCAACACCTTTCACCTCTAGTTTCCCCTGCTCATATTCAGTCAACCCGGCTCTACTGTATTACAGCACCGAGTAAACATTCATGAACTGATTAAATCCATTACATCGTGTTCTTACTAAGCACATACTACATTTTTCTTTGTGTTACTAAAGTGCTTGGACTCTTAACAGCAACATTTTGACTGGGTTCTAGCCTAGAGCTTTTAACACCTTTCATATTGTGTTAAAGACCTATTATTAACTTCCTGTTTTTAATGAATGTTAGTTGTTTGTTGAAAAATAGGGTTCTTACTAACCAGAAACAAAAAGACAAGAGAAAAAATATTTGTTCCGTGCCCAGTTTGCATTAAATATCATTTTTCTTTGGTGATTCAGCAGTGGACTGCATGAAGAGTCTCTGCCCTAATTAAGACAGGTTTTGGCATCACATTCGCACTCCTGTCAAACACTGAATTTTAACTCCCACTTGCAGCACAGACGAGTCTAGACGGGGTCACAGCCCCGATTTTCAGCCTTCTGTTCTTCAGAAACTTATGTCGAGTCAGAACAAACTCATGTTGCATCATCTAGCACACACACAGACTCGTTCTCGGTTGATAGCACCTCCAGACGCCCTGCGGTCTGCTCCCACATGTGAGCTCTTAACACAGGCTGTGGGGCAGAAGAGAGCAGCCCTTCACAGAACTGTGTGATGCTGAGAAGAAAAGCCTCTAAAGAGGGATTTAACAGATGCTCTCTGCTCAAACATGTCTTTTTTAGTATCAAATGTTACATATCGTCGCTGTCGGGCGGGAAGCTCCTATGTCAAAGTTTGGTCATTTTCATATTTTTTCACAAATCGATGCTATTGGTCAGTCCCAATGTGGGTCTGTTATCTTTACAAATTATTGACCAATCTAAAGTGTTGAAAATAGCTTGAGAGCAAATCTCTTAACTCCATTGGATACCTCAACTGTTTGAAAAGTCTCGTAACTCCAGCTCTTCTTCACTCCGCGGGAGCCCCTAGGTATTACATCTCCTGATTGAAAGTCGGATAACTCTGTCTGTGAAAATATTTAGGTTAGATACATTTGAGCAGGCCTGTTTTGTTAATAATCGATAGCTGTAATGCTTCGGTGCAGAAGGAAGCTCGTGAGGCAGTTTGAGAGCAGATTAGGCAATTTCCGCCTATTAGACAGCCTTGTCAGTTCATCGTTTTTTATATTGCATCACTTATAGTTCTTAAACCTTTAAAATAGAGTTTAGGAAGATGTATGTTACCACAGTCGTTACCTTCGGTTATCTATTGAAGCCTTTTCTCTTGTCAAGGGTCTCAACGCGACCGCCGACTTTATTTGCTTGCAATTTATCGTTTTATTTTGATATTGCATCACTCATAGCTCTAACGTTTAAAATACAGTTTAGGAAGATGTATGTAACCTCGATCATTAGCTTTCATTAGCTCTTAAAGCCTCGTCGTCTCTTGACAAAAGGCAAAACGTGACTGCAGACTTTGATGAACTCTGCTGGCAGCAGCGACGTTTGTGTCCGTACCATTCTTATCTCGTGTCTCCCTCCTCCCAAATCATTAACCTTGTATCTCCGATTAAACATTGTTTCGGAAATGATTTGTTAATGCTGGTACACAACAGTATATGATAGCAATATAAGGTCAAATATCAACTTTAATGATAAAATGTTTAATAATTAAAAAAATATGCAATTTTTTTTATTTACTGATAAAATAATGGTTTTGGAGATGCAAGGATTCCGCCTAACAAGGAAAGGATATGGATTTGACTTTTGTGTATAATTACTATAGTAATGTCCAGTCCATTTCATTATCCATAATACATCACCTGCATCATTCCCAGACTATCCAAACATTACGAATTCCTGAT